>JAMYWO010000096.1:136090-146115 GCA_024220525.1 Cochliopodium minus | reverse complement strand
TATTTTAATTTATTTTAATTTATTTTAATTTATTTTAATTTATTTTAATTTATTTTAATTTATTTTAATTTAATTTATTTTTATTTTTAATTTTTATGATTTAATTATAATTTATTTTTTATTTTTTTATTTTTTTTTTGATGAAGACACTTGAAAAAAATGACGGTGATGCATAACAAAAGAAAAGAGAGGTTGAAAGTGAGTGAGATAGACTTTTTGAGCACTGCCCTTCAGACTAATTTGGTTGTCATCAGCATTGAAACTTACCACTACAATGTCGTCGTAAGATTCTAAAGAAAAATAAAATAAAAATAAAAAATTAAAATAAAATTAAACTAACAAAATAAAATTAAAAGTAAATTAAAAAAAATAAAAAATAAAAAAAATAAAAAAAATAAAAATAAAAAAAAATTAATCATAAATGAAAAAAAAATAAATATAAAAAAAAATAAAATAAAAATAAAAAAAATAAAAAAAATATATAATTATAAGCAATATAAAATAAAAATAAAAAAATAAAAAGTAAAAAAAAAATAGAAGTAAAAAAAATTTTAAAAAATAATGAAAAAAATAAAATAAAATAAAATAAGATAAAAGTAAAAAAAAATTTTAACAAAAAAAATGAAAGTAAAAAAAAAAATGAAAGTAAAAAAAAAATTATTTGAAATAAATATTAAATGATTAAAAAAAAATTTGTTAAAAAATCCAAGATGAACATTCTGAAACAAACTTCAAATATCAATGTATGTGCAAAGTGTGAAGAATCTAAGAACTCTTTGTTGCAGTCCATTGAAAGCAAAGTGGAGAATGGTTTGAAGTTGACCATTGATCTCATTGAGAACAATATCTCCTACCTCCTCAAGAAAAACCAGAAGAAATCTGATTACAAATTCACCGATTCAAGCAACTTTACTCCTGGAATTACACCTGGTAAAAAATTAAAAAAATAAAAAATAAAAAATAAAAAATCAAACTTTTTTTTTTTTTTAAAGCTTGTAAGCTTACCAGCTCTTATATATTGGAAGAGTTTAAAAAGGCTTCAAATTGTTTGGACGGATTTAACTTGCAAGTTTTCTTGGAGAAGTTGGGAACCATTTTTGCTGCAAAATTATTCAGACATCTTTCAAAACTTCATGTGACAGCAGGATTGGGTAAAGAAAAAAAATCAAATCTTTTGTCTTAAAAATAAATAAAAACACTCAAAAAATACAAAAATCAAAAAAGGAGGATCAAAGTTGTTCGCAGATATTAACCATTACAAATCATTGGCTAATAAATTCCAAAATGAAGATGTTGATATGACTTTCTCAGAGTTAACAAAGCTAATAAACATTCACATGGTAGAAAAGAATAATGTAATGCTTTTGCTTCAAGATTTAAAATTCAAAAAGTTTGGAAAGGCGGAAATAAAGAAATATCTCAAAACACATCAATTCTACATTCCTCAATGGGATGATCTTATTGATTGCATAATTTAAAAAAAGGTTTAATTTACGAAATAAAAAGTTTTAAAAAAAATTGAACAAATTTATGTTTTCAAATTTCTTTTTTTCAAATTTAACTCCGATTTTGGATTAATTAAGGAAAATTCCAACATTTCAATTAAAAAAAAAAGCAAAATATAAAGCAAAAGAAACTTTTTTTTATTTAAAAACTTTATTGAATCTTGAATAATTTAAGCAATGTGCATATCATACTAAAAAAAAAAAAAAATTTTATGAGTAAATAATTGAAATATATATTAAAATATTATATAAATTAATTTTTTTGTTTGAATATAAATTTTATATATTATTTACTTGGATGCATTGAACGGTGTTTCCGTTTTGATCAGTGACATTAGCATATCCCTTGTAGGTTCCAGATGGGAAAACATCAGGGACCAAGTGAGAGAAGCTGACGGTTCTGGTAGCATAAGGTTGAACTGGGCATGGTTGGATAGATGGATCTTTTTGATTAGCAAGTGCCAATTCAGTGCAGAGATTGTACTGTTAAAAATAATAAAATTATTGTGAGAAATATTAGCCATAATTATAAAAATATAATTTTTTTTTTTACTTGTTTGGACAACAAGGTAATGAATCCATATTTAACTACGAGATTGATGGTACCATTTACGATAGCATATTTTGCAGAATCAACAGAGGTAGCAGTAACAGATACGTTGGATCCCTTGACGACTGGATTTGGGTTCAAGGTTACACTTGTTACGGTGATATCAGATCCAGGAGCACTAATATTGAGAAAAAAAAAAAATAAATTATATTTTGTAAAATTGGAAAAGTAAAAAGAATAATAATTTATGGATAATTAATTTAAATTTTTGATTTTCATTGTATTCTTTCGTTATTTGTCCATTTATTATTTTTATTTTTTAAAATGTTGATTTATAGTTTATTACGCGCAATCACACCAATTTTGTTGAACTTGGTTGGAGCAAGGATTGTAGTTTTGTGCAATTACAAAAACAAAGCAGATTACAGCAAAAATTAAAGCTTTCATCATTTTATTTAGATTTTTTTTTTTTTTTTATATATTTTATTTTAAAATTATTTTTTTATAATTTCTTTAAAAGAGATGTTTGATTTTATGATCAGTGTTGGAGATGATTGGAATTTTAAAACTTTTTTTTTTGATACCATATTGTTTGAATTTGTATAAATTTATAATAAAATTATTTTATTTTATGTGATAATTTTATTGAAGTATTATAATACTTTATCTCTTGGCCAAAATGGAGTCATAGATTTAACAACTTTATTTTAAAAATATAAAAAGATGAATTATCAATCCAAATATTTTTATAAACTTGTTTTACAAAATAAGAAAATCCACATTCAACAAAGTAATTGATTAATTTGATGAAGTTGAATATTAGAAAAATATATTCTTTTAATCATCAAAAAATTTTTCTGTATTTTCTTATTTATATCAAATTCATAAAAATTTTATTTCCTATAAAAAATTCAAAATTGTATTTCTTTCTTGTACCTATCCAAATCCCTCAAAATTTCTTATTTAGTAAACCAACATCAAGATATATTAAAATAAAAAAAGAAAGGAAGAGAAAATGTTAAACTTCTTACTTAATTTCCATAATCTCGATAATACGGGAGGTTATACATTCAAAATTACAATCGGGATACTTTTCGCATTATCAATTTTCAGTTCTATATTTTTACTTATAACTTTCTGTATATTTCGTGATCCAAAAACAAGAACATTTCCAATTAAATTGATCATGTATCTTTCTATTTCAATCATCATTGGTTTCTTCTTTTACCTTATCTTTGATCAACCGAAAATTTGTTTAAACACGGGGGCATGCTTCTTTGTTGGATTGATGATGCATTATGGATTTTTATCAAATTTTGCATGGACATTCTGTATTGCGTTCAATTTCTACCGTATGATTGTTGCACAAGTAAAAAAAAAAAATTATTTGGAATATACTGAACAATATAAAATTTTTTTAATATTAATATCCCTTTTATCTAACAATTGAGAAATAAATCAAATTAACATCTCTGAGTACAAATATCCAAATTTTATTTCAAAATATTGAAAAAATACGAAAATTACTTCTAAAATTTTTGAGCAATAATATATCATTCTATTTTATTTATTTCATTCATATCTCTTCAAATAATTGGGAATAAAAACATCATTCAAGTATAACCACAAATCAATTAATAATTGAGTTAATTATTTGTAATCTATTAGGATAGAGATACCCATAATTATGAAAAATGGTATCATATGGCATGTTGGGGACTTCCATGTATCGCCTTGATCATCGTAGGAGCATTGAAGCAATATGGAAGATTACAACAATCCTGGGTGTGCTGGATCAAGAGTCCAATCGCAGTATTGGTTTCCTTCTTCATCCCAGGACTCTTGATCGTCTCTGCAAACACCATCCTCTTCTTCTTCATCGCAAGAGAAATCAGAGATACCCTCAAGGGAGCAGCAGATATCAGAGGAGGAGATAAAAAAGATGTGAAGCGTCAATTTCGTGTATATATCTCCATCATCTTCTCGATCGGTTTGGCTTGGATCTTTGGCTTCATCTACATGATCTTCACCAATCAAAACACTCAAACCGTTGCTTCCATCTTTGATATCTTATTCAATGTCTTCGTTCCTCTTCAAGGTTTCTTCTTGTTTGGTGCTTATTGTATCAATGAAAAGATCTTCAAGAAGTGGGCTGATCTCCTTGGTAAGTGCCTCCCTTGCTGCGCTACTCTTGGAAAACAGATCGAGCAAATGTCCACTGCTTCCTTGAAGACTTCCAACACTGGTAACACCAAGGATTCTCAAAAATTCAACTCTGGTTCTTCAAACAACTAAAAATTTTTGTCTTTTTGTTATACCCCCTTGTCTTTTTTTTTTTTTTTGGAAAAATAATTTTAAAATAAATGTCATAAACTTTCCACATTGTTTCTTGTTATCGTGAGTTACAAATAGTTTTAAAAATTCGATTTCAAAATTTTTTTCTGTATTAGATATTAGATGGATAATTTTTTTGAATGTATAAACGATTTCATTATCCTTTGTCTTCTTCTGTTCTGTATCTTGATTTTCACAGTTAAAAATTTCAAATTTTTTATTTTTTGAATTTAAAAAATTTTTATTTAAAAAAAATATGGATAGAGATTACTCTCCCATTGATTTGAAACCCTTTTTGGCTTGTATAATATGTAAAGGGATCTTGATTGATCCCCAGGCTTGTTTCACTTGCCACAGATTCAGCTGCTGCAAGAATTGTTCGGGCAAATGTCTCGAATGCGATTCAAAATTGAACGATAATATCCAAATCCAGCCTAAATTGAAGGAGATCACCATCAAATGTAATCATTGTGAAGATAAGATTCAATTTGGAGAATATGATAGCCATTATAATCAATCATGCAAAATCAATTGCCAACAAAATTGTGGCGAGAAAGTATTGAGGAAATATCACCATCATCACATTGAACAGGAATGCAAAAATACCTATTATCCATGCTCTGGATCGATAATAGATTGTGTAGAGAAGATAAAGAGGGATGCATTGATTGACCATGAAAATAATTGCATCAAAGCCAAATTGATCCATCGATTGAGGAGCCAGGAAGAAGAGAATGAGAATCTCAGGAAACATATATTCTTCCTCGAGAAGAATCTCAAGGAAAGAGATAAGGAGATCAAGAAAAAGAATATAAAGATGGAGAAAGATGATCAGAATCACATAAAGACACTCTCAGAGATTTATTATTTCTCCATTTCAAAAAAATGGAACAATTTGGTTATTTTAATTTTTTTTGTAAATTTAATTTATTATGAATTTATTTTTTTAATTTATTTTTAATTAATTTTATTTTCTATTGAAGGAATTTTTTATTTACTTCATTATTTTTTTAAGATTTTTATTAATGTTTCATTAATTATTTTTGTTTTTTTAAATATTTTTATTTTTGAAAAGATAAATTTTTTTTTAAGATTAATAAAATTTTTTATTTTTATTTTTATTTTTTATTTTTCTATTTCATAATTTTTTATTATTGAAGTTTTTTTTTAATTCTATTAATTTAATTTAGATGGTTACCGCATGTAACGAAGCTTGTTGGTCAATTGTTTTCAACTTGTTAAACAAAGGTCAGTCTCCGAATGTGGAAGACAAAGAAAATCACTCTTTACTTTATCTCACTTGCGAGAATCCTCACGCCACATTAGACATTGTAAAATTAATTATTGAGAAAGGTAAAAAAAAAAAAAAAAAGAAAAAAATTATTATAATAAAAATAATCATATCAAAAAAGGTGCAACTGGTAATTTTTTTAAACTTGAATTAATAAAATTTTTTGTAATTTTTATTATTTTTTTTCTTCATTATTCGTAAAAAATTATTTTTCTGTTTTTTTTTTTTTCATATTTTTATATTTGTCAAAATTTTGTTGGTTGTTTAAATTTTTTTTGATTGTTAAATAATAGTTAATTTTTTTTCATTTTCATTTTCATTTTTTATTTTTTTTATTTTTTTTATTATTTATTTATTCATTTTGTTTTTTTTCTATTTTTTTCATTTCTTTTATTAAATTTAATTTTATTTTTATTTTAGAACTTTAATTTAATTTCATTTTTTAGATTTAAATGGGGGACTGTTTGCTGCTTGTTCTACGGGGAGGAAAGATTTGATAGAGCTCATTGTTAACAAAGGAGCCACTGATCTTAACAAAGCACTCATACCAGCTCTTAGCTATGGAGATAAACAAATTGTTGAATATCTTATCTCACGAGGTGCGGACAATTTCAATCAAGGCAAATTTTTATTTTTTAATTGTTTTTATTTTATTTTTATTTCAATCAAGGAAAATTATTATTTTTTTCATTTCATTTATTATTTTATTTTATAAAGTTATTGTAATCAGATTTTTTATTTTTATTATTTATTATTTATTTATTTTTTGTTTCTTTATCAAATCAATTTATTTTCCCAATAATTTTTGTTATTTTTATTTCTATTGTTTTATTTATATTGTTGTTTTTAATTATTATTAATATTTGTTATTGAAAATATTTTTATTATTTTTCTTAATTATATTTTTATTTTATTTTTATTTTTATTTATTTTATTATTTTTATTTTCAGTTATTTATTTTTTTTAAAAAAATTTTAAGATTATAATTTTAATTTGTTATTTTTTCTTTATTGTTTATTATTTAAAATATTTTTAATCATTTTATTTTATTTTAATAATTATTTCCATTTTATATTTAAATTTTTAAAAAAGGATTGGCTTTGGCTTGTTTTGAGAGGAAAAAAGAGCTGGTGGAGTACATGATAACGAAGGGAGCAAACAATTTCAATCAGGGTCTCAGCGCTGCAAGTTCTGAAGGAAGTTTTGAAATTGTCGAACTGATGCTTCAAAATGGTGCTGATGATTTTAACAAGGGTAAAAAAATAAATCAAATTTATAAAATCCATTAAATTATTTAATAAAAAAATTAATTATAGAATAAATTTAATTAAAATAAAAAATAAAAAATAAATTTAATAAATTTAATAAATTTAATAAATAAATTTAATAAACAAAATAAATTTAATAAATAAATTTAATAAAATAAATCAACCAATAAAATAAATTTAATAAATAAAATAACTAATTACCAAAATATTTTTTCCAATATAAGGTTTGGAAAATGCTTGTGTTGCTGGTCACAAGGATATTGTAGAATTAATGATAATAAAAGGAGCAAATAACTTGAACCAAGGATTATTTTGGGTAAAAATAAAATTAAAATTTAAAAAAACAATAATAAAAGAAAAGTTATAATCAAAATTTTTATATTAAAAAATAAAAATTTAAAATTTAAAATAAATTAAAAAATTTTTTTTTAAAATTATTTTTTTCTCAAAACAATTTTCTTATTTTTAATTCAGGCTTGCCAAGAAGGAAAATTGGAAATTGTAAAATTATTAGTATCTAAAGGTGCAAATAACTTGAATGATGGTATTCATGAAAAACTTGTTTTTTTTTTTTAAATTTTTTTAATTCAAAATTATTTTTTATTTTAAACTAAGGATTGATAAATGCTGCGACGGGTAATAATTTTTTTCTCATTTCTTTTTTATTTTATGAATTTCTTGTGGTTTTAGCTGGATATTTTGAAATATGTGATTTCTTGATTTCTTTAGGAGCAAATAATCTTAATGATGGTAAAAATTAATCAGCATTATTTTTAAATTTATATTTTATTTTTTATTTTTTATTTTTTATTTTTTATTTTTTATTTTTTATTTTTTATTTTTTATTTTATTTTTTATTTNAAATAAAAAATAAAAAATAAAAAATAAAAAATAAAAAATAAAAAATAAAAAATAAAAATAAAAAATAAAAAATAAAATAAAAAAATAAAAAAAATAAAAATAAAAATGAAAAAATAAAAAATAAAAAATAAAGTAAAAAAATTATAAATAATAAAATACAAAATTCAAAATAAAATAATAAAAAAAATTTAAATAAAACAATTTTATTAAAAATAATAAAAATGATGAAAATTAAAAATTAAAAAAAAAAAAAAATTCAAAAAAAATAATCTTATTAAAATGAAAAATCTAAAAATTTTTTGACCAAAAAGTCCACACCATCTGCGAATTCAACGGAGGAGAAAGCTGCATCACACTTTACATCAACAGCATCGAAGAAAAAATCTCTCCAAAGTACGAAGCAAAGATAGAAGAGGTGCAAAACAAAAACCTCAACAACTCCTTTGAAGAGAAGAAGAGTTACGAGAGAATCATCGGAGATTTCTTCTCCTCTGTCTACTCTGTTTTGAGCAAGGAGATTTCTCTCATCCAGAAGGTCTTTCCTAAACCTCCTGTCGTCTTTTCGAAAATCGTTTCTCATTTGTTTGCCAGCTCTTCTCGCGAGAACAACAAAGAACCTCTTTCTAAGTTTTCCGTAAAATATAAAAAAAAAAATTTATCAACTAACATATTTTTTAAATTTTTTTTATTCTTTTTATTATTTAGAATTCCAACATTTATGTTTTTAATATTTTTTAATTTTTTAAATTTTAATTACTATGTTTTATTCTAAATTACTTCAATCTTCTTTTTTTATCAACATTTTTGACCTGTTTTTATTCTCTCATTATTATTTTTTTGTTATTTTTATTTTGTGAATCCAAAATAATTTTGATTTTTGTTTTTAAATTTTTGGACAACTTTATTCTTTAAATCATTTTTATATTTTAATTTTTTAAAGCAGGATTAAAATATTTAATTTTTTAAAATTATTCTTCATTCATAATTTAACTTTAATTATCAATCAACAGTTTTAAAATGATTTTATATTCTTTATTTTCTAATTTTCCATTTTTTTTTCCTTTTAAAAAAGATCAAAAACTTGCTTGACTGCATCGAAGAAAAGATGGTGAAGAAAGAACCAAAAAACTACCTGAGAAGCTTATCCTACATCCACGACGAAACGAAAGAAATCACCGAAAAACTCGAAAAACTAATTCCGCAATTCAACCAATACAACTCCCCTAACTTCATCGACCTCCTTTTTAATTCCGCTCGCGAACATTATGGCGAGAGGGAGATTTCTTACCTTCAGACCACTTACAACTCTTACCTTTCTGATTTTCGTAAGATGACTGAGTCTCGTAATTTGGAGATCAATAGTCCCTCTGAAAATCTTAAAAGTCCTATAAGTCCGAGTAAAGATTTAATTTTTTAAAAAAAATATATATTTTTTAATTTTTTTTTAATTATTTTTATTATTTTTATTATTTATTCTATTTTAATTTTTATGATTATTTTGATTATTTTCATTGTAAGTTAAATTTTTTTTATAATTTTTTTTTAATAATTGAAAAAATTTTATTTTTTTTTTAACAAATTTAAACTATCAAATTTTTTTTATTTTTAAATTTTATTTTTTAATTTTTTCCTTTTAATTTTTTTAACAATATTTTTTTAAAAAAGGAAAAAAAACCAAGAAGGAAGAAAAGGAAAAGGAAAGTGTCAATTTGCTGGTTTCAAACCCCTCATTGGAGAACATCGAATTCACCAAATTTTTTGTTACTGAAAACCAACAATCAGCAGAAAGAATCGAAAAACTCTCAAATCCGCAAGACATGTACAAAAAAAATTATTTTAATTTTAAATCATTTTAATTTTAAATCATTTTAATTTTAAATTATTTTCATATTTTAATTTTTTAATAATTTAATTTTCTGTTTTTATTTTTTAATTTTTTTTTATCTCTAATTTTTTTAATTTATATTTTTAAATTTTTCTTTCAGTGCAAAAAATGTTTCAAAAATTTATTTGATGATGTTGAAAATGATAGAAGAAGAGTACAACAGCTGCTTAAACTTGTAAGATGTTCAAATTTTTATTTTATTTTAATTTAATTTATTTTTATTTATTTTAATTTAATTTATTTTAATTTATTTTAATTTAATTTATTTTAATTTATTTTAATTTATTTTAATTTATTTTAATTTATTTTAATTTATTTTAATTTATTTTAA
>JAMYWO010000096.1:110168-131093 GCA_024220525.1 Cochliopodium minus | reverse complement strand
TAAAAAATAAAAAATAAAAAATAAAAAATAAAAAATAAAAAATAAAAAATAAAAAATAAAAAATAAAAAATAAAAGGAAAAGAAGAAATTTAAAAAATATTGAATTAATAATTGTGAAAGAATAAATATTTTTCATTTTTATTTTTACCAAGCATTAATTCCGTCTTGTTTGTTGTCAAATCTGATGTTGAAGCTCATCACTTTCAATTTTGCTTTTTCCCTAAAATTCCCTTCACTTCTATTCTTTTCACACAACAAATGGCCATTCTAAATTAGAATCAAAAAAAATAAAAAAAAAAAATATAAAAATTAAATTATATGAAATTTCACCCATTTATCTGTAATGAAAATATTTTCTTCTTGTTTTATCTTTATCACTCTGTTTTCTCTGTTCTCCCATATTACGCTATCTCCATTTTTCAGGAGATATTTATACTCTATCTTTTCATAGGTGCTTGCCAATTCAATTGAACAATTCCAAATGGGAAATTTGCAATCTTATAATTGCAATAATGAATAAGATATCCCAAATGATAGATTCTTTTTTTTTACCTAGTTTTATTGCTTTTTAAGAAAAATATATATTTAGGCTAAATTCCTATTTCTTTCAAAATATTATTACCTCTTTCTGTATCCCAATTTCCCATTTCTTCTATAGATCCAACTATGAAGATATTTTCTCCATAATTCGTGTTATATTTGATTGAGAAATTTGCTTTCATTTTTTTTATTTTAATATTTCAGAATTGGCTCATTGGATTCTCAATATGGATAGGAATTGGTGAGGGATTGCTAGGTGTTAGAAAATTCTTTTCAATTTGAAAACAAATTGATAAATTCGCTGAGAAAAAAAAAAAAAAATTGGAAGAAATAACTTTGCATTTACTTCCTATAGATGATCAAAAACTTCAAAGAAGAACAATTTCAGGTATTTAAAACATTCTCTATCAATAAAATATTCTCAAAAAAAAATTTGAACTTAAATCATGTGCAAATGGTTTAATATTTTGAAATATATAAACCTCAAATATAATCTGAAGGATTAAAAATTTGGAGATCCATTTCTTTTTTGGAAATATTCAAAGATTGAAATAAATCTGCCTTGTTAATATTCCATATATCTCAAATCTATAATTTAAATTCTTTAAAAAATGAAATCTAACTTACATTAACTTATATCCAAAGCATGAAAACTTTGATCTCTCAAATTTGTTAGAAAATCTATCACACAACTTTGTAGTGAGCGAAATGGAAAGGATAGAAGATCAAGAAAAGAAGAAGGGAGGAAAAAAGAAGGTGAACAGAATCTCCGACATAAAAATGGGGATGAACCTGAGTGGCAAAGAAGAATTTCTTTTCGATCCATCTCCACTCATCGAAACCTTCCAAGAGGCATTGAATCAGTTGAACGGACTCAATGAAAACGTCAATGAGAAAATACAAGGTAAAATAAATAAATCAATCTTCAATTTTAAATCAATCATTTCTTTCATTATCACTTTATACACTCAATTTTTTTTGCTATTATTTCTTTCAATTTTAACCACCTAATATTTTATTATTTTGATAATTTCTCTTTTTTTTTTTTTGATTTACTTTCCAAATTTTGAGTGAATTCTTTTCTATAATTGTCTTTTTTTAATTTAATTATTTTGATTAATTTTTTAATTCAAAAACATAATAAATTAGAATTAAATTTAAAAATAGAATAACATGATAAAAAAATAAGCAAAAGAGAGAATATATAATTAAACAAATTTTTTTTCAGAATAACATGATAAATTATTTATTGATAAACAAATTTTAAAATATTTCTCAATTTTTTATAAAAAAAAAAAATACAGCGCTTACAGAAAAGTGTGAAGAGGAAGAAAAGCTGTACCAAAAACAAATGAAGATTTTCCAGCTCAACTTTTCTTCATATCATTCTGAATTGTTGGATTTGGACAAACGCATGTCCAAAGTGACGAACATCGCAGTCCAGATCGGAGATCGCCTTTCGGGTGCTGACGCCAAACGTATTTCTACTACGGAAGCTTCTGATATCATGGAGTATTATTCTGAAATGAACTTAAAAGGCAAATCCGATTCTCCAATCTTCAGTGATTCTGGGTAAAAAAAAATTTTTCAATTTTACTTTTTTTTTCATTATTTTTTTTTTAAATTTTTTGTTGAATTTTATCAAAAATTAAATAATAGTTCTAACTTTTATTTTTCATCCTCTAAATTTGATTTTAAATTTATAAATTTAAAATGAATGATATTCATTTTTTAATTTAATTTTTACATATTTTATTAGATTTTATAAAATTTTAATTTTTTACTAATTTTTTTTATTTTATTTTTACTTATTTTTAAATTATTTTTAAATTACAAAAAATTTTTATTTTTTTTTTAAAGTACTATTCAAGATAGAGCAATTTTGCTCAAAAAACTAAATTTGTTGGCTTTCGAATGTCAAAGCATCGAGAGAATGCAAAAAGCGAATAAAGCAATCCAAAACTACTCCAAGCAACTCGAAAATGAACTTTTGGAAAATATCAAACAACTTTTGTTTGCTGAAAATGAAGATGATCCCTCCCTCAAACATTACAGTAAAATAAAATAATCATAAAAGAATAAAAATAATGAATAATAAAAATCATAAAAACATAAAAACATAAAAAATAAGAATGAATAAAAATAATAAATAATAAAAATAAAATGAAAAATAAAAAATAAAAAATAAAAAATAAAAAATAAAAAATAAAAAATAAAAAATAAAAAATAAAAAATAAAAAATAAAAAATAAAACTTTTTGACAATTAACAAAATAAAAATTTTTTGTTTTTAAAAATAGATATTTAGGTCTCATTTATAAGTCATCTAATGATATAGAACCAGATAGCCAAAAATCACAGTTTTATTTGAACAAAGCAAGTGAACACGGAGACATAGAAGCAACTTATTACCTTGCTCAAATATATGAGAATGGTACCAATAAAAATATCATTAATGCAATCAAATTGTATGAAAGATCTATCAATTTGGGAGACGTTAATTCAATGTATTCTTTAGCAAATATTTATTTAAATGAAAAAAATTTTTCTTTGATAAAAAATTCTTCCGAGAAAAATTTTGATGAAAAAAATTTGGATGAGCCAACAAATTTTTTTTCAAAGGCTGTTGAATTGCTTGAAAATGCAAGTAATTTCAAACACATTGATTCTACGAAGAGATTAGCTGAAATCTACAAAGATGGGAAGTTTGTTTTTAAAGATTTGGAAATTTCTGCGAATTATTACTATCAATGTTATCTTTTGGCTGATTTTGAAAAAATACACTTTAAATATCTTTTCCAAGATTTTATATTAAACAACAAAGTTAATTGGAATCCTTCATACCATCAGTTTTGGGATTCAAATTTTTACAACATTCCTTTTTTGAATAAACAAATAACTACCCTTCTTCTCATTTGCAAGTGCAGAAATCAAAGTGTAAATAATGAGATGAAATGGATGGTTAAAGGGATTATTATCAACATTATCAAATATCTTTGTCACATACACCAAAATAAATAAAATAAAAATTTTTTTTAACAAAACAATTTTTAATAATATCAAACAACAAATTTTTGAGAATAAATAAGGTTTTTTTTCTTTCCTTTTTTCAGTACTTTGAAACTTTTTTCTTCATCCTCTTTATTATTTCGAATGTTATGAAAAGTATTATCAACAAAGCAACCCAAACACCAAATAAAATAAAGTAAGAAAAATGTGCATTTATCTCATAAATCCCAAAAAATATATTTACAATAGAAAGTCTTTTTAATAAAAAAAAATTAATGGAAAATTGAATAAAAAATGAATAAAAAAATTTACATTATAACTATCCTCCCAAACCAAGAGTGAATTAAATCAAAGACTGATGTGGCAGGCTTTTCTCCTTTTTTGGATTTATATCTCCAATACATGTCGGAAACAACACCAAATAATATTTGGAGAAGTGAAATAATAAAAACTATGTATCCTATTACATCTAACAATATTTCATCAATAATTATGTAATAATTTTTTTATTTATTTTTACCATGAAATCCAACCAATTTTCTTTTATTTTGGATCATATTCAAGGACATCGCAAACGCAATAATATTCATCACAACACCAAAACAAGTCATTGAAATGTGCTTTTTTTTTTTAAAAAAATAAAGTTTAATTTAAAATTAATCTAAATGATTCATACAACGGGAAACCACCATTTATAATTTTTTGGAACAAATCTTGCAACAAAAATACCTCCCATCTAAATTAGATTTAAATAATACAAATTTAATTTTAAAAATATAAAAAATGAATAAAAATTAGAAATAAATTTTAGAAATGAATTTTAGAAATAAATTCAATAAATTTTTTTTAAAAAAAAAAAAATGAAAAATATTAATGAAAATTTTTAAAAATAAAAAATTAATGATATTTACAATGAAAACTGACCATGCCAGAAACATCAATATTCCATGTGCTGCCCTTCTGATGTCAGGTTTGGTTCTGTTAGTAAAAAGATTGATGATCACCACACCAGAGTCTGTGTGGGAAATAGAGGGGTTGGTCGTTTTTCTGTTCAAAGCGTAAATCAGGTTCATGTAACCCTCATTAATTTCAATGTCATTATCATCACCTTTTTTAAAAAAAAATTTTTAAGAAAAATTTTAAAATAATTTTTTTTTAATTAATATATTTATTTTTTGATTTTTAAAAAATTTATTAAAAATTAAAACAATAAAAAAATCTGTTTACATGTGTTTATACTCCTTGTGAATCTAAAAATGAGGAGAGGCATCGATGGATTTCTGTAGATCCCATATCCCAAAATATTATCAGATCCACCATGCTCCGTATCGATCACAGGGGTGTTGCTCCGAGTTGAAAATCTGTCGGTGATATTTATCTCATCGATAGAGCTATTGGAAACCAGATAGATATCTGCATGTTTCATTGGATTTTCTGGTTTTGATGTAAATCCAATCCCTGCATATCCAGATGTATTTGCAACAGCATAGAAATCGATGACACCTCCTATTTTATCTAAGCGGTAAAATAGATCGAAAATCCCGCTCAACAAGGTTATTTTGTTGTAGTTTTCCAAATCCACATCCAAACTCAATTCTCCTGTTTTAGTTAATTCTTTTCTATCGAATCTTGATCGATCAGTCCCTTTAAATTTTTTTTTTATATATTTTTTTTCAGTGAACATTTCTTCATTTTTATCTTTTTTTTCTCGAATCTCGACATTCAATTCTTTCCAATCTTTATGTTTTTCATTTATCTCATGTGTTCCCTTTGTGACTTTATTATCTTTAATTTTGAATTCTCCTTTTAGAAAAAAAATATTTTTAAATTTCCTTGAAAAGTTTCTAAAGGAAGACACATCTTTCATTCATCTCATTATTTGAAGTATTAAAATTTTTTTTCAAATAGTTATGAAAATAATTGTGATTTTAAAAATTTAATTTAAAATTCTTTTTACCTTTTTCTATTGATTTGACAACTATAAATGCTAAGAATATGAAACAAATTGTTGAAAAAGAAAAAAATTTCATTTTATTTTTTTTCTTTTAAATTTTTTTTATTATTATTTTATTCTTTCCCATTTATTTTTTCCGAAATTGTAAAAAAAAATAAATAAATCCATATTTGATGAAATGAGTTCATTTTGTTTAATGTCTCATTTTCTTGACTTTTGTTTTTAAATATCTCTGATTAAAATTGTTTCCTCTTTCAAAATCATATATTTAATTTTCTCCAAAAAAAAAAGAAAACAATCTTATCCCTTTCACTTGGTCTTGATAATCAATTAAACTATGACAAATACTTTCAACAACTCGTAAAAATATTCTTTAAATTATTCAAAACTAATTTCTTGAAGTAAAGGATGAATGTTATACAGTTTCTAATATTTTCCTACCCAACACAAACCAACAGAATCAATTTTCCTAAAAAAACTTAATGATTGTTCAAAAAAATAATTTGAAATCATTTAATAATTGTAAAATTTAAAATAATAAATAAGTCCTTTTAAAGTTTTAATAAATACAAATATAATATAAGAAGGGGGTGAAAGGAGTTGAACAGATCAATATAAATCTTCCTCTTCCTCATTCTCAATCAAAAGAACAACAGATCCGACAAGATTGGACTCCTTGAAAGAGAGATTCAAATCAGTGAACTTCTTCCTAGGGAAAGATTGAGAAATGGAAAAGATCTCAGGAATGCTCCTCTCCTCAGACAAAGAAACGATCCAATTGTGCAAATGTTGGAGAGTATCATCATGTTTGAATCGACGAGAGACTTTAGTGCCATCAGTCAAACGAACGAGAATCTCGACAGAATCTTTCTCATTCTTTGGAGGTTCAAGAGGGATGTTGTTGAGAACTTTTTCGATCTTATTCTTTTTGAATAGCTCCTTGGAGAGGAGGAGGGCTTGTTCGATCTCCTTCTTTTGTTCCAACTCCTTTTGGTGCTCCATCTCCTGCTGGATCTTCTTCTCCTCTTCCAACTTCTTGAGGTTGTCTTGTTGGAGGGACTCTTGATAGGCCTCCTCTTGTTCGATCAGCAATTGATTTCTCTGCTCCCTAATCTTCTTTTCATTTCTCTCCCTCCTGATCTGCTTGATGATCTCATCAACATTATCCTTTTCATTGTTAATGTTGCCAAAATTTTCAAATATGAAGTTATTATTATTGTTATTATTGTTTTGATTAAGGTTATTATTTGTATTGTTGGGCTCTCTTTCATCATCTTTCATATCTCCCCTTTCCTTTGCTTCTTTCATACTTTCTCTCAATGCCAAATTCAACAAATCTTCATCATCTTCATATGGGGTGTCATCTTCCTGCATCATATCATTTTGCTCTCTTAAATATTCATTTGGGGTTGGTGGGAGAGGTGGAGGAAAAATATCATTTCTATAATTTTGTATATTTTGCACATTTTGTCCTATTGATAATGCCATTGCTTGTTGTATTTGTTGATCCTCTAAATCGTTGAATACCATATTTTCCCTTGGTTGAGTAGATTGATTATAGCTTTGTACCAACATATTATTAAAGATATGTTGTATTTCTAATGTTCTTTGCTTAAATACATTCCAAATATTGTCCATTTTTGGTTTTTTTTTTTTTGAAATATGAATCTTTGAACAATTTTTTTTTATTTTTTTTGGAAGATTAACAAAATGTTTGTTGTTTGCATTTTCATTTCAGAATAATATTTATCTTTCATTTCTATGTTTGAAAAAGGAAAAAATAAATACACTGAAAAAAAAAATTTATATTTGGATGAAATTTAAATCAAATTTTGTTTTTTTTCACAATAAAAAAAGTAAATTTAGGGATAAAATGATTTATTTAGGTTTCAATTTTGGATAAAGGTTTAATTTCCACCTCTTAATCTCAATACCAAATGAAGAGTGGATTCTTTTTGGATATTATAATCAGCAAGAGTTCTATTGTCTTCCAATTGTTTTCCAGCGAAAATCAATCTTTGTTGATCAGGAGGAATTCCTTCTTTGTCTTGAATTTTTTGCTTTACATTTTGAATAGAATCAGATCCTTCTACTTCCAATGTGATAGTTTTTCCAGTCAAAGTCTTGACGAAAATTTGCATTCCTCCTCTCAATCTCAATACCAAATGAAGAGTTGATTCCTTTTGGATATTATAATCAGCAAGAGTTCTATTGTCTTCCAATTGTTTTCCAGCAAAAATTAATCTTTGTTGATCTGGTGGAATTCCTTCTTTGTCTTGGATTTTTTGTTTTACATTTTGAATTGAATCAGATCCTTCAACTTCCAATGTGATAGTTTTTCCGGTGAGGGTTTTGACGAAAATTTGCATTCCTCCTCTCAATCTCAATACCAAATGAAGAGTTGATTCTTTTTGGATGTTATAATCAGCAAGAGTTCTATTGTCTTCCAATTGTTTTCCAGCAAAAATCAATCTTTGTTGATCAGGTGGAATTCCTTCTTTGTCTTGGATTTTTTGCTTTACATTTTGAATAGAATCAGATCCTTCTACTTCCAATGTGATGGTTTTTCCAGTTAATGTTTTTACAAAAATTTGCATTAGTATATTTTGGTTAGTTTTTTAAGTTTTTTTTTTTTATTTTATTATTTTATTTTTTTCAACGGCTTAAAAAATTAAAAAAAATTTAAATTTTAGGCCTTTATTTTTTTTTTTAATTTCAACTTAAAATAAAAAAATTTTAATTTCGCTTTATTTGCTTTATTTTCATCATTATTAACACAAGTTTTGTTTTAAAATCTTTTGTCTTCAATCTCTTTTATGTGAAATAAATAATATTCCTTTTTGAAATAATTTTTTAATTTCCTCTTTGAGAAAAATAAGTGATATATTATTGTCAAATTTTGAACAATTTCAAAACCCAAGTTGCAAATTTTAACATTTGAAAAATATTATTATTTCTTTTTCTGAAATTTCCTAAAATGTATGAACAACAATTTTTAAATGAGTTGAAAAATCAAAATTGTTATTGGTTTATTTTTTGATATTCCTTTTTATTGTTGAAATCCATTTTCCTCTTTCATTATTATCTTTACAACTGAAAAAATATTCTTTTCCTTTGATTTCTAATCTAAAAATAAACTTATCCTTGTTTTTGTTATCTTCACTCTCCGATACATTGGTTACATCATTCATATCAAAAGTAGTTTTAGGAGTGTTAGTTTTAGTATCACAAAGAATAATCTGAAATTCAGTAAAAATGAAAAGTCTGGATTTCCAACTATTCTTTCCAAAGATTTTTCCTCCTTTTAGAAAATCAAAGAATGAAATTAATTTATATTTGAATAAAAAAAAAAAGAATAATAAAAATTAGAAACAAACTAACCTCCTTTCTTCTCCAAAATTCCTTTTTTGATTACATAAACATTCTGTTGTTCAGAGGAGAGAGTTTCAAGATTGGAAAAAGTGTTTTGGGAGGTGGTATAAGGAAGTTTATAAAAAGAGTTCTCAGAAAGAAACATGGTAGAAGTAAAGTCATATTCTTTAACATTTTTGGTTGAATCGAAAATGATTTGTTGGATCTCTTCAATTTTGAGGTGGGAAAGAAGAGTGTTTTTGATAGAGAAAATATCAGAAGGAGATATTTTTACAAAGAGACGGATACCATTTGGTGGGATATTATCTATAACACATGAGTTTTTAGGATCAGATACATCAAAGACATGAACGATTTTTTTTGGAAAATTCACGGAAATAATCAAGTGACTGTTTTGTTTTTCTTTGATTTTGAACTTGTTTTTTTCTTCATTAACTGCTCCAAATTCTATTTTCTTGTCATTATCTTCCAAATTTTTTGTTTCACCAAAATCCAAAGGAATAATCCCTTTTTTTTTAGAAAAAAAATTTATTTAAAATTTAAAATGTTACAAAATTTTTTTTTACCAAAAGAAAAGTTTTTTTTATTATTTGTTTGAAATGTCACGTGAAACAAAATGGTTAAAGAGTCATAAGGGAGAATTGGATTTGATACAACGAAAAGAGGATCACCAGTACCCTTATAAGTAATTGCCCTTTTTCCAAGAGAAAAAGTGATCAAGTTGTTGTGGTAAGAAATATCCTTTTGGAGTTCATATTTGAAAGTATTTGTTTCAACTAAGCAAAAATAAATAAAATAAAATATTTTTATTATTTTTCTTTTTTTTTACCAATTTTGACATAATCACCATTTTCCGAAATACTTGCACAAAAATTAACCAAATTTGCTTTAATATTGAAATTGAGAAGCTTTGAAAAATCTTGTATGTTTGAATTGACGATTTGGTACTTTTTGGAGATAAAATCGAGGAGAATGAGTACCTCTTGCTCACCATCCAACTCAGACTTTTCACAAAAAACGATAGTGTGATCCCATTTCTTGATCTCATTATCAGATTTCCCCTCTTTATGATCACAAAATCCTAAAAAAATTTTTTTTTTTTTTAAAGTTTAAAATTTAAGATTATAAACAAAGGAGTCAAGGGAGTGATACCAATTTGAACTGGCTTTTTCGGATTTGATTTTATTAATAACCTAAGAAATAATCTTTCACTTCCTTCAGATACTGTTGAAAATCTGAATGTGTTTTTGCTTGTAAGACTAACATAACTTGAGTTTTCTTGTCCACTGTATTTTGTGGCACAAGACTTATTGTTGGATAATTCAAAATTGTTATAGTTGGTATCATTTAAATGAAAATGAAAAATATCATTTGTAAAAAACTCTGAAATTTCGCAGAAATCTGCTCTTTTGTTAAAATAAACCGAAAATCGAAAGTTTTTGGCGAGATTAGGAACAGATACAGATGCTTGAAAATTATTGTTATGTGTATTGTTGTATATTACTACATATGTGTTACTCAAATCCAAGAATAGTGTAAAATCTTGCACTTCATCTTTGACAACAGAAAAGGACTGATTTTTGAAATCTTTAGCGTTGGTTAGTCCACTGCCATTTATCTTGAAAAAAATGTGGTTTTCATCTTTGCTTTCTTGAAAAGATATTGGTGAAGAATCACAAATACCTATTAAAAAGTTTATTTTAAATGAAAAGAATTATTTAAATAAAAAAATAAAAGGAAATATTTTAAAACACAATTTTTTTTTAAAAAAAAATACCGAACAAATAAGAGTTTACATCACCAAATCTAGCTTTTATTCTCAATATATATTTTCTGTTCATATCTATCAAGCTAGAAACTACAAAATTTGTTTTCTCTTCATCGTTTTCCACTTTCTTGTGGTCTTTAGAGAAAGAAAGGCTGACGTTTTCACTACTATCTACAAAAGATATCTTTTCTTCACTTAGGATCTTAATTATATTGAGGAAATCTTCTTCTGATTTTTCTACTTCTTTGTTTTTAATTTCTATGACCTTGCTTCCCAGTTTTTTGCTCATCTGCTCTGTTTGTGGTGCTGATACTTCTCTTTCTTGTGGATTTTCTCCTGTTTTTACGAATAGGATGGTTGGGATGTTTTTTATTTTTTTGTTTTTCACTTTTTCTATTGTTGGGAGCATGTTTTGAAGATATGTCAATGATGATTTTGATTTCAGTGAAAATATGAATACAAATGCTTCACTCTTCAATATATTTTCTTCGAATATATCTATTTAATTAAAAATTGATTAAATATTGAATTATCGTATTATATCTTAGTGATTCACCTTCATCATCCTTTAATTTTTATATTTAAAGATTTGATAAAAAAATATGAAATTTTAAAAATGCTTTAGAAATTTAACACTATCAAGAAATTCAACCAAATATTCTTTATCATCCACATGGAGCTTTTTATTCAGCTTTTCTTTCTATAATAAGAAAATATTAAAGACAAATTAAGACAAATATAATTTTTATGTAAATTTACATTATCTCCACAAAATAGGTTTAAACTGATATTTGATGCAGATTTCAGTAAATGAGAAAGAATTAAGCAAATTAAAAATATTTACAATTCTGCTTTTCCTTGTTAATTAATGATATTTTAATCAATTGAAAAGAAGAAAATTAGATTATATATTACCACTATCTTTATCTCCCACAAGGAGAAATTTAATTGATATATTTTCTCTATCCATTTTTTTATATTTTAAAAATGAACTGTTCAATTGTTTTTAATCACCAAGGTTATAGATGAGAACTCTTGAACAGTATTGCATAAATTAGATTCATCAAATGAAAAAAGATTGAAGAAAAGTTGAAGATTCAAAAAAAAAAAAATGATTACAACTAATTCAAAGAGATTCAAAAGAATTCCCAAAAAAATTGATGTGAGTCAAGTTATTGATCATTATGACGATCATTATTCAAATTTAAAAGAGAAGGTTTTGAAAATAAAAAAGATTTTTTATCCATCAAAAGAAACACCAATTGAAATAGGAAAAGAGATTTCTTTATTCCATCTTCCCAAAGTAATTCATAAATATCTACTCAAATTCTTGCCTGTTGAATCAATTGCTGCATTGGGAATGACATGCAAAACATTGGGTAAATTGATTTACCTCCATCTTGAAGAAACAAGAACAAATCTCCACGAAAAAACCATCAAATCATTCGAAAAAAGGAAAAATTCAGAAAATTCGGAAATAAGAGAATTGATGAATCAATCAAATCAAGAAATGGCTCAATTGGAAACACATTTATCTTCGATATTGATTTTCACAAATTATTTCTATTCAATCCCAAATGAATTGAAAGATCTTCTTTCTTCACATTCCATCACAGAAAAGGATGATTATACGCTGAATCTCAATGTTCTTTTCAATGCAAAAGAAGGACCATATGTAGATGTTCCTATAATGATGAGCTTCATCATCAAATATGAAAGACTGCCCATATATACAAACATTAGAATGAAAAGAAAAAAATTGGAGATCAAGTTTTCAAAGTAATCTTTTTTTTCTATGAAAATATATTTATAAAAAAATTTTTTTTTTGTTTTTGTTTGAAAGATTGAATTTATACGATAAGTACAATGAGAATGAATCTACTTTTATTTCTCAAAATATTAAACAACTTGTTCCTTTCTTTCCAAGTTCCTTCAAAAGCAATCATTTGGTGGACTTCTTGTATGAAAACAAAGATGAAGAGTTTGTGACCACTCATTATTTAACAGAGTTAGCCGAGCATCCTTACTTTTCCCAACTTTCTCTTTCTCAACTCATTTCTCAATTAACACATAAAATAATGGAGCAGAAGAAAAAAGATCTCAAATTTGAGAATACTTTTGAAGAAAACCAAACTAATAAGAGAAAGTAATTTATTTTTTAAAATTTTAATTTTTACTAATATTATTATTATTTTTTTATTATTATTTTTTTATTTATTTATTTTTAAATATTTTTTATTTATTTTTAAATATTCTATTTTATTTTTTATTTTTTGATTTAATTTTCTTATCAAAAGGAGAGATAGCAGCGAAACATTAAAATCTAAAAAATTAAGGGTAGAAGGAGATGATGAGGAGTCAAGTGAAGAAACTTCTTCAGAAACAAGTAATTCCGATGAAGAAGATAAAAAATTGAGCAAGAGAGAAAGAAAAAAGGACATTACACCTTTTTTAAAAATAGAAAAGAGGTTTTACTTTAGTTCCATTAACATTTTGACTTTTGTTTTTAGAAAAATATATGATGAACTTCAAATTATATTTCCTTTCAAGAAAGATGGTAATCCTGTTTTAAAAAATTTCTTTTTTTTCTTTTTTTGATTGATTAAATCTTTTGAATTAGACGAATCTGTGAACATTCGAGAAATAAATGACAAAGCATGGGAAAAGTATCAGTCTTTAGGAATTGAAATACCTATTGGTAAAATTTTTCAAAATTTTTAATTTTTAATTTTTAATCTTAATTTTTAATCTTAATTTATGATTTTATTTTTTTTTTTAATTTTTTTAAAAATTATTTTTTAATTTTTTAAAGATAATCTTTGCAGCAGGGATATGGATGATTTACTTCATTCAACCAAAGGAAAGCAAGTATTACAGGAACAAATTTTAAAAATTTTGTTCATTCGTTCTTGTCATGGAGAAAATTATGTCCCCTCAGATATTGTAAAAATCTCCTTTCTTTTAAAAAAATTTTTATTTTCTTTTTCCTTCATTAAATTTAAAAATTATTTATTTTTCTATTCTATTTTAAAAAGAATAAAAATTTCACCGAATACAGACTAAAAATACAACAAAATTATTTGTACAAAGACAAAAGGAAAGAGAGGATGACCAAAAAAACATTACCTCCCAAAATTTATATTGGGTCATCAATCAAGGCTCTCTACGTTCTTACTAAGTTCCCACAAATTATTTTTTGCTTGGACTACCCATTCCTTCCTATTTTAGATGATACTGATTCTTTTTTTAGTAATTATCGCTCTTGGGTTGAAAAGTTGAAAAAGAGGCCAGAAAAAACTTTGAGAAAGAAACTTGAAAATCAAGAAAAATCTGAATACATTGAAAGGATAATCAAATAATTATTTTTTTTTTTATAAAACTTAGCTTTAATAAAGTTATCAGAAGTTGGATTTTTACACAATGTTTGATAAGAAAGCATAAACTTTATTTTATTTGAAGTTATTTAACTTTTTTTTTTTTGATTCAAAATTAGAGATTGTGATGTTAGAAATCATTTTCAAAAAAAAATGAAAATTTAAAAATAACATCAATAATTCGATTGAAAAAAAAAAAAAAAATTAAGAAAATGATTGAAGTAAAAAGGAAAATACCAAAAAAAAGAGAGGAAAAATTGAAAAAAGAAAAAAAGATTGATGTGAGTAAAGCTATTGATCATTATAAGGATAAATATTCGAAATTGGAAGAGAATGTTTTGGAGATTAAAAAGATTTTTTATCCATCAAATGAAACACCAATCGGATTAGGAAAAGAGATTTCTTTATTCCATTTGCCCAAAGTAATTCAAAAATATCTCCTCAAATTCTTGCCTGTTGAATCCATTTCTGCATTGGGAATGACATGCAAAACATTGGGTAAATTGATTTGCCTCCATCTTGAAGAAACAAGAAACAATCTCCTCGATAAAACCATCAAATCATTCGAAAAAAGCAAAAATTCAGAAAATTCAGAATTAATAGAAATAATTGAACAATCAAATCAAGAAATGACTCAATTTGATAATATTATCTCCTCGATAATGATTTGCACAAATTATTTCTATTCAATCCCAAATGAATTGAAAGATCTCTTTTCCTTTCCTGCATTGAGAGAAGAAAAGTTATATCACCAATTCGATTGTTTCTTCAATGCAAAAGAAGGACCTTATGTGGATGTTCCGATAAAGATAAACTACACAATAAAAAAAACTAATGTAGAACCTTTCAACACATCAAAAAAAATCAGAAAATCAGTAAAATCAAACGAAATTAAAAGGTAAAATAAAAAAATAAAAAAAATTGAAATCAAAAAAAATAAAATCAAAAAAATAAAATCAAAAATAAAAATTTTTTTAACCTTTTTATCAAACCATTCATTTGAAATAGTATTTTCCTATTTGACAAGAATGGAGATAATATTGTCCCAGTTAGGTCAGAAAGTGTCGAACAACTCCTCCCTTTCTTTCCGAGTGCACTTAAAAGCAAAAATTTGGTGGACTTCTTGTACGAAAACAAAGATGAAGAGTTTGTGATCACTCATTTTTTGACAGAGTTATCTGAGCATCCTTCCTTTTCCCAACTTTCTCTTCCTCAACTCATTTCTCAATTAACACATAAAATATTGGAGCAGAAAAAAAAAGATCTAGAGTTCGAGAATACTTCTCCTCAAATCAAAAGCGAAAGTTCCAAAACCCCCGAGTATCACTTATCCATATTTTTTATTTTTGTTTTATTTTTATTTTATAAATTAATACTTCTTGATATTTTTATTTTAGTATTTTAATATTTTATTATTTTAAATATTTCATTTTTATTTTTAATTTTATTTTATTTTATTATTTTATTTTAATACTTTTTTTTTAATTTCTTTCTTTAAAAGAACTGTACAAGAGAATATCATCTTAGAAGAAAACAACGAAGGTGAGGAAGATTCTGAAAAAGTAGAGATAGAAGGGGAAGATATAGTCCCTATTGTAGTGGAAAAAAAAATAGCTTTTAAGTCCATCGTCCTCTTATCTTTTATTTTCAAAAAAATTTATGATCAACTCCCAACCAAATTTCCAAAGAAACAAGGCAATACAAAATTTTTTTATAAATTATTTTAAAAGTTATTTTTACGAAGATTTATTTTTTATTTATTTTTATTTTTAAATTTTATTATTTAAATTTAAATTTATTTTTTATTTTTTATTTTTTTTTAGATGGAACGGTTAACATTAGAGATATAAGTGATCGAGCATGGGAAATGTATCAGTCATTGGGAATAGAAATACCTATTGGTAAATTTTTTGTCATTTTTATTTTTATTTTATTTTTATATTTACTTTAATTTTTTATTCAGACAATTTAGAGAATAAAAACATTGACGCATTAATCAATTCTGTCAAAGGAAAACAAATATTTCAAGATCAAATCCTCAAAATTTTACTAATACGTTCGTGCAGTAATGAAGGATATGTTCCCATTTGCTTCGTAAAAAAAAAAATAACAAGACACAAAAAATAAAAAACAAAAAAAAACACATTAAAAGAAAAAAAACACAAAAATATTTTTAAACAATAATAATGAGAAAATTAAAGAATCAAAAAAAAAAAAATAACAAAATTAACAACAACAAAAACACATTTTAAAAAAAACCAGCAAAAAAATATTTTTTATTCTTTTTTAATATTTTCAATTTTGAAAAATAGGAAAAATCAATGAATCTCACAAAATACAAAAGAAATGTCAAAAACAATTATTTGACTAAAGTTCAAAAAAAGATATCAAGAAAATCAGTCCAAAAATATTTTATTTGGATCCTCAATGAAAGCTCTCTACGTTTTGACAAAGTTTCCACAAGTTACACGTTCTTTAAATCGTCCCTTTCTTCCTATTCTTGACGACATTAATTCTTTTCTTGATTATTCTTTTTGGGAAAAGAGAATGAGGGAGTTGCCTGAGAACACTTTTCGAGAAACTTTGAAAAGAGATAGGATGAGAATCAAAAGAGAGTTGGAAGAAGCTGAAAAAAAAATTGTCAATGCTACTATAAAAAGATCTGTTGCTTCAAAAAGAGTTCTAAATCAAAATTAAAGGGTTTTTCTTTCTCAAAAAAAATATCTAATAAAAAATTCAAAGAAAATAAAAAAAAAAATCAAAAAAGAAAATGCCCAGAAAGAAAAATGAAAATAAGAAATATTCTTCATCAGATTCTTCATCTGATTCCAATGAACCAATAAAAAGAAAGAAGCCCACAAAAGAAAAAAAGATTGATGTGAGTAAAGTTATTGATCATTATAAGGATAATTATTCGAAATTGGAAGAGAATGTTTTGAAAATAAAAAAGATTTTTCATCCATCAAATGAAACACCAATCGAATTAGGAAAAGAGATTTCTTTATTCCATCTTCCCAAAGTAATTCATAAATATCTCCTCAAATTCTTGCCTGTTGAATCAATTGCTGCATTGGGAATGACATGCAAAACATTGGGTAAATTGATTTACCTCCATCTTGAAGAAACAAGAACAAATCTCCACGAAAAAACCATCAAATCATTCGAAAAAAGGAAAAATTCAGAAAATTCGGAAATAAGAGAATTGATGAATCAATCAAATCAAGAAATGGATCAATTTGATTTTATAATCTCCTCGATATTGATTTCCACAAATTATTTCATTTCAATCCCAAATGAATTGAAAGATCTTTTTTCCTTGCATTCCATCACAAAAGAAGATGATATACTGAATCTCAATGTTCTTTTCAATGCAAAAGAAGGACCATATGTAGATGTTCCTATCATGATGAGTTTCGAAACAAGGAGAATTGTGCTTCCATTCTTTATGGAAATGAAGAATAAAGATGAGGATAAAGATTCCCAAATGTGGTAAAATAAACGAAATTCAATTCTTTATAAGCAAAAAAATAAAATAAAAATCTATAATTATAAATATGATAGATCAATTTTCAAATATAGTTCCCATATCATTACAGATATGAATATATAAATTTTAATATATTAATATAAATTAAAAAAAATTAATAAATTGATAAAAAAAATTGTCAAAAAAAATTTTAAACATGAAATTTCTTTTGAAATATCTCTTCTCCAAATATCTCAGGTTTACGATGTTGAATATATGCGACCAAAACATGATGAATGATTACGAATTTGAAACAACAAAAAAGCTTCTCCCTTTCTTTCCGAGTGCCCTTAAAAGCAACAAATTGGTTGATTTCTTGTTCGAAAACAAAGATGAAGAGTTTGTGGTGAATAGATACCTAGAGGAGTTGTCCTTGCATCCTTCTTTTTCCCTACTTTCTCTTCCACAGCTCATTTCTCAACTTATTCACAAAATTTTGGAGCAGAAAAAGAAAGATATCGAATTAGAGAATCCTCATGAAGAAGAAAAACAGGACAACAAAAGAAAGTAATTTCTTTTTTTTTTTGATTTTTTAAAATTTGATTTTTGATTTTTTGTATTTTATTTTTTTTCATTTTTTTTTCAATTTTTAATCATTTTTATTTTTTAAGAATATTTTTTTTTTGATTTTTTTAATATTTTTATTTTTATTTTTAATTTTTTCTTTTTCTTTTCCTGTTTTATTTTTTCATTTTTTTAAGAATATTTTTTGAATATTCATTTTTTTGTTTTTTTGTTTTTTTGTTTTTTTATTTTTGCATTTTGATTTTATTGTAACTTTTGATTATTATATTATTTATTTTGGTTTTATTTTTTGATTTTGTATTTTTTGATTTGGTATTTTATTTTTATTTTTTTTTTTAGAAGGGGAAGTTCAGTTGAGGAAAAAGAAAAAAAAATTAAAGAAAAGAAAACAAAAGTTATTCCTTTCACAGAACAAATTGATTTCAGTAAAAAAGAAAAAGAAAAAGAAAAAAAATGTGATTCTGAAGATAATGATTTCAACATGAAAATGTTCAAAAGACCATCGATTACAGAGGAACAAACTCTCGTTGAAGAAAAAAGATATTCTTTCAGCTCCATCAGACTTTTGACTTTTGTCTTCAAAAAATTTTATGATCAGCTCGAAACCAAATTTCCTAATAAAATAGGTAATCTCAGTTATTTTTTAAATTGTTTCTTGTTTACTATTTAATTTTTTTTTTATTTTTTAAATTTTTTTAATTTAAAAGATGGAACGGTTAACATTAGAGAGATAAGTGATCAAGCTTGGGAAAAGTATCAGTCATTGGGAATAGAAATACCTATTGGTATATTAATTAATCTCGAAAAAAAAATTTTAAATTTATTTTTTTTATTTTTTATCATTTTTATTTTTTTAATTTTTAAATTTGAAAAGATAACTTGATGAATTGCGACTTGGACGATTTGATCCATTCAGTCAAAGGAAAAGGACTCTTTCAAGATCAGGTAATCAAAATTTTGTTGATTCGTTCATGTGATCAAGACTATAAATATGTTCCTAGATACTTTGTAAAAATAAAAATAAAAAAATAAAAAAATAAAAATAAAAAAAATTTTAAAATTTTTTTTTCAAAAACATTCCTAGAACTGTTCAATTGATATTATTCATCGAAAATCAAGACCAATTATTTGCCCAAAATCAGATTGAATAAGATTTTTGCTTCAAAAAAATTTTTGCCCGACAAAATTTCTCTTTCTACCTCAATGAAAGCTCTCTATGTTTTGACTAAATTTCCACAAGTTTGCTTTTGTTTTGAGCGTCCTTTCTTGCCTATTTTGAATAAACCTGATTCTTTTTTTGATGACTATTCCACTTGGGAGAAAAAGATGAAGAAGCTTCCCGAAGAAACTTTAAAAAAAAAATTGGAAAGAGAGGAGAGAATGAGAATGAAAAAAGAGGAAAAAGCTCAAAAAAAAAAAAATTACAAAAATTAATATTTTTCTTAACAAAAAAAAATTAAATTTCAATTTCAAAAAAAAAAATTTATTTTATTTTTTAAATTTCAATTTCTGAGATGATGGGTCTGTGATCTGAGGCAAGTTTCCCATCAATATGATTAGGCAAAGTTTTGTGGTTTGTTACCTTGACTCCTTCGTCCACAAAAATATAATCAATCCTATTGATTCCACTTTTGCTCCAACCAGTGAATGTTTCTACAAAAAATAAAAAAGTACATAAATTGAAAAAAGGATCCTAGTATTAATTTATTTTACCATTCTCTCCTTCAAATTTTTCAGAAACTTTTTTCGAATCAACTAACTTAAATTCACATACTCCATATTTAGATTTTCCATAATCAGAATTTAAAATCTATTGTGTAAAAAAATTTTTTATTTATTTTATTTTAATATTTTATTTTTATTTTACACCAAAAACATCTTTGGAAGAATAATCACCAACATCTTCGTTAAAGTCTCCCGTTAAAATAAAGTTTATTGTTTGGGGATGGTACTTCTCTCCAATCTCCTTCATTTTTTTAGTGATCAAAACTAAACCTCTCCCTCTCGCTTCAATACTTTTTCAATTAAAAAAATAATATTATTTAAAATTAATTATAAATTGTTTCATTTAAATTAATAATAAATTAAAAAACCATACCTTTCATGGTCTAAATGAGTATTAAAATACCCCAACAGCTTTCCAGATTTATGAAGTAAAATAGCATATGAACCTATCAAAAATTATCGAATAAAATTAAAAAATTAAATTTTTTAATAGATAAATTAATGAAGAATTAAAATAAAAAAAAATTACAAATCCTGGGCTTTTTTTTTTTATTTTTAAAAATGAAAAAAAAATAAAAATAATTAAAATAATTTTTTTTTTTGATTTTATTTTATTTACTAAGCGACATCCCCAACCAATACTTCCTATTTTCTCTGGCGTCGAGGAAAGCCAGAAAGTTTCTTGTTCCAAAACATCAAAACAAGATTTTTTCAAGTAGATAGGTGAAAACTCTCCTCCGTCCACTCCATCACCTAAAAATAAAAGAAAAAATAAAATAAAAATAAACTAATTGAAAAGAAAAAAAAACAAAAAAAAAATAAGATGAAACGAAATGAAACAAAAATAAAATAAATGCAAAAATAAAGTAATTGAAACAAAGTAAACAAATATAAAAATACTAAAAATATAAAAAACTAAAATATTTTCAAATAAAAAAAAAATAAAAAAATAAAAAATTTAAAAATAAAAGAAAAATAAAAAAATAAAAATAAACTAATTGAAACAAATACAAAATAAAAATACTAAAAATGTAAATAACAAAAATATTTACAAATAAAAAAAAAATATAAAAATAAAATAAAATAAAATAAAAAAATGTTTGAAATAAACAAAATAAAAAAATAAAAATTTT
>JAMYWO010000096.1:69673-105693 GCA_024220525.1 Cochliopodium minus | reverse complement strand
TTTTTTACTTGTAATTCATGAACATCAAAGTTTATATTACACACAGTACAGTTGTAAGACCTATTCTGTTTGTCGTACTTAGTGGTTTTCTCGCTCATTTTTTTGGTGATGCTTTCTTCCATGAAAGTGATTTTGAGACTGAGATAGTTCAAGAAGATGCGGTAGCTTACAGCAAAATATTTGATTTTTTGTGTTTTGGGGAGTCTTTTGTACTGGAATAAAAAAAGTTCTTTAAAAATTTTTTTTTTTTTTTTTTTTGCTGAAATTTTAATTAAAAAACAAAATTAATTTGTTTATCTCAACATTGGATCCAATAAGATACTATATAATTAAACCATGAGATCCAAATTAGCTTATTATCATTTTTATATGTTGATTATTATTGATCCTATTCTCGATCATTTTTTCTGATAGATTCTCATTCAAATATATATCATTTAACCTTCAAGATTCAAACAAAATTTTGAATTTATAATTTCTATTTTCTAACTTTCAAAGTAATTCTTTATTATAATTAAGAATAAATTAATTTTTGTTTTCACATACGTTGTAAATCATTATTTACCTGATAATATATAAGGTATATAAAAGAATTGGAAATAAAGGGAATAATATTGTGAGTGTATTCTTTAAAGTAAAAGAGATATGTTATAATAAAGCAAAATATTCTGTTGAGCAAATATTTTTGAAGAGATATTTCTTCCTCTGATCTAAAATGGACACTTACTTGTTTTTTATCATCTTCCTTTCTTTCTATAGGAACCCTTTTTTCAGCACTGATTACGAAAGGATATGCACTTTGGATCATCTTGAGCTTATCCTTGATATATTTAAAGGGGAGATTCAATGAGTCGGTTAATTCTTTCTCGCTGGTATAGGTTTGTCTATTCAAAAGCTCATTGATGAAGACAAATTCATATCCTCCAAAAATCGTCCTGAAAACGAGCCTAATTAAATCTGCTGCTTTATTGGACATTTAATAAATAGATTTCAATGAATTGATTGTTAATGAGGTCTCAATTTTTTTTATATTTAAATTTTTTCTGGAAAGATTTGAATATCCAAGTTTTCCATTTTTTTTTTCAACGATATATCTTCAAATTAAAAACATCAAAAATCAAATCGGTTTATCACCCGGAAAGCATTTTGCAAAAATATTTTAAAAAATAATTTAATTAAAAAACACATCATTTTTAAAAATCCATAGTTTTTTTGATGCTTTGAATCCACTCATTCCTCTCCTCATTGTCTTTCGCTGCAATCAAAAACTCTTTGTCATCCTTTGTTAAAACTTTGAAAGCAAACTTCTTGTTGGGATCATCATGAACGAGAACTTGATCAATATCAGAAACATAAACTTTTCCCTTAGGCACATTGTCATTAATGTTACAATGATAAAGAGTGCTCTCTGTCAAAACAAAGTTCTGGGGCTTCCAATTATTTCGTGCGAAAATCTTTTTTTTGGTTTTTTTTTCTAATAAACCCTTCTTTACTACTTGATCTTGTTGTTTGATAGAAGTTGGAGTAAAAGAACCTCCTCTTTTCAAGGAGATTTCTTTGTTAGTGTCATGTACTTTGAAAAATGTGTTTTCGGTCAAGAACATCGAGTTGTTAAAGTTGAAATCCTTCTCGTTTTTGGTTGATTCATAAAATTCCTTTTGTATTTCTTCTATTTTAAGATTGGAGAGAATACAGCTCTTGATATTGAAGCTATCTAATTGAGAAATTTTTGTGAAAATTCTTATTCCATTTAAATTCACATCCCCTATTGAATCTTTATTTGGATTTAAAATATTTTAAAATGTTTTAAAAAAAATCAATTATTTTTTAGGATAAACAATTTACAAACATTTTTGTTGTCTCTTAAATCAAAGACATGGATCATTCCCAACAAAAAGTTGATAGAGATGATAATATCATTTTTTTGTTTCTCTTTGATGGTAATTCTGTTTTGATCTTCGAAAGAGTTGAAGAATATTTTCGTTTTGTTTTCTTCAAAAGTTTCTAGATCGACAGATACATCCGAAACAATACCTATTAACAAATGATTTTAATTAAATCAAATAAATGAAGAACGAGAATGTTGTTCTTACCAAAAGAAAAAAAGTTTCTGTTGTTGCAAACAAAGTTTACATGAACTAAAAGAGTCAATGATTCAACAGAAACAACAGGATTCGAAATAACATAAAGTGATTTGGGAGTATCATTGAAAGCAACACTTTTATTTCCAGAAGAGAAAACGACAAGATTATTATGGTAAGAAGGGTAACATTGAAATTCAAATTGGATGTTTTTATTTTCCAAAACCTCAAGGAAATCTTCGTTATCATACAGTGATGCACATAGACTCATGATGTTATTTCTCAATGTAAGCTTTTTTATTTTGGAGACTTCCGAGGTGTAGAGATCGACAGTTTGAATTTCTTTTCTGAAGAGATCCACAATGAACAGCAATTCCTGATCTTTGTCTGTTTCTGATTTGTCCCACAAAACAAACTTGTTTTCCCATTTCATAATATCTTCTTCTAAATTGCCTCCGGTCTCATCACAAAGACCTTTTTGAAAAGAAAAAAAAAAATATTCAAGAAAACTCCATCTTTTTTTATATTTTTTTTACCAATGAGAATAGGATTTTTTTTGGATGATTTCATGAATATTCTTATGAACACTCTTTGACTTCCTTCTGGTTGATAAGATGTTCTGAATTTGTTTTTGCTCAACAAGCTGATGTATTTTGAATTCTCATCTCCTTCGTTTTTCTTCTCGGCGTTTCTTTGGTTGTTGGTGAGATCAATGAAAGGTGAATTGATCTCGTTCAACTTGAACTCGAAATCATGATAATGATAAAATTCTTGAATTTCGCAGAAATCATTTTTCTTTGAAAACAATACAAAGAAAGATAAAGCGTTGAATGTATTGGGTACTGGAAGGAAACTTTGAAGGTTGTTTGTGGTGGGTTGTTTGTTGTTGAAAATGAATACGTATTGGTTATGAAGATCTATCAAGAGAGTAAGATCTTCTTCCTCATTCTTTTTGAAGGAAAACTTGGAGTGTTTCATTTCTTTTGATTCTCCAAAACCATTTACTTTAAAAATAATATCCTCTTCATTATTAAAATACTTTATTTTTGGATCACAAAACCCTATCAAAAAAAAAATATGTATAAATAAACAGTGAAATTAAAAAATTCAAATTAATTTTTTTTACCAAAATAAGATGATTTCTCATCTCCGAGTTTGAATTTAAGTTTTAGGAAATACTTTCCAGGAATCAATATTTTGTTTGAAATAACACAATTTTGTTTATCTTCGTTGTTGGAGATGTATTTTTCTTCATTTGTTAAAAGAACTTTGAAAGAGTTCTCTTTATAAATACTAGGTAATGCTTCGTTATTAAGACCCATTGAAGATCTTCGATGTAAAGAAGCGGAGTTGAGGAGATTAGGATTAATGAAAGAGAGGAAGTTTCCAGAAAGAATTTTGTTTTTTTTTGTTTCTTTTTGTATTGTATTTCTAATGAAGGAGATACTTTCATTTAATTTTTCATTTACGATCACCAACTTTCCATCAACAATCGATTTGAAAAAGATGTTTTTGTCTTGAAAATTTTTTTCGTTCGAGTATTCGATTAACTTTTGTAGGCATTGGTCGATGGAAGTTCTTTCTTTTATCTCTTTTTTAGACATTTCATCTATTATTTCATTTATTTTGGGAAACAATTTGTCAATTTTTATTGTTTTCATTATGCTTGAGAAGCAAACACCCAAAGCATGTACATCACTCCCAAAGTCTTCTCTTTCTGTGTTTTGTTCAGGTGGTGTAAATGGTCTTGAATTACTCTTTACTCTTTTATTAAAAGGAATGTCTTTATGTGATGAGGATCCTAAAAAAAAAAACATTTGTATCAGATTTCTCTTAATGAGAGATATTTTTAAAGATAAATTAATTAAATTTTTTTTAACCGAAATCAATCAGAATGTAGTTTATCTTTTCATTTTCAATGTAATACATCAGATTATCTAATTTCAAATCTCTATGCAAATATCCTTTGGAATGGAGTTTCTTCAATTCATTCAGCAAAATGAGCATCAATCTGACCATTTCAATCTCCTTTTCTTCTTCAGGCTTTCGATTGAACAACTCACTGATAAAAGTAAAGTCTTTTCCCTCCACCCACTCGATAATCATATACTTTTGGAGGATATTTCTGTTTGTATCGTCCAAAGTGCAAATCAATCTGGAGGTATTGAGATCAGGAACGGTTTTTTCTATTGTAAGGAGTGTTTTTACTTCATTTTCTGATTCTTCAATCAATTTATCATTTATCCTTTCTTTGATGGCAACCATTATGGATGTTTTGAGATGTTTTGCTTTGAAAATCCTTCCAAATCCTTTTTTTTTTTATTAAAAAACAAAAATAAATTCCAACACTATAAACAATCTTTTTTACCTCCTTGTGCTATTGTCTTCAAAATACCAAATTGCTTTTCAATCAAAAACTCATTATTACAAAATTTGCATTCCTTTTCTTTAACTTTCATCAAAACAGAAAGTCCACAGTAAACACATTCAAACTTTAATAAAAAAAAAAAAATTTAAATATTTAAATATTAAAAAATAAAATTAAATAAATATATATATTTACCTTGGATTGTTCCTTCAAAATTGTAGATTCGTTTAAGTCCTGCTTGGAGGTTTTTTGTTTGAAATTAACAACAAAGTTGAAAGTCTTTTTGTTTTCATTTCTATTTTGATGGATGGTTTTGTTTGTGATTTGATAAACATCAGAATTCATCCAATTCTCAACGAAATATTCAACACAATTATTTATCTTACCAATAACAAATTGAGGGTTCTTGTTTGTTTTCACTTTTATTGTAAGTTTTTCATTGTACCCCAAATAGTCCTCGTATTTTCCAATGCTTATCTTGTTCAGAGCTTCAAAAGAATGGAAATCAAAGGATTTGAATTCCACATCTATCAAAATTTTGTCCTTCTTTTGGTTTTCGAGGTAAATAATGAATCCTATTTTTAGATGAAAAATAAAATAAAATTTCGAAAAAATAAAATATAAGAAAAAAATTTAAATAAACTTAAAATTTGAATTAAAATAAATATAAGAATATTAATAATGAGTTTAAAAATTAAAAATTTTTAATGAAAAAAAAAGTATTTTACCATCATTCCAATAGATTTCAGATTTTATTTCGAGAGAATTTCCAAAACCATTACAAATCTTTCTCAATTTAAAAAAGAAAATCTTCCAAAAAGAAGAATGTTTGAAAGGAATGAGATAATTGAGAACCCACTCTTTTTTGAGCTTCAATTTCGAGTAGTCCGTCTCCCTTTCTTCTTCCATCAAGTTGATGTTTTTAGGTTTCATGTTAGGAAAAAGAAGAGGAACCAAGTAGTTCTGTTTTCTTGTCGCCTTCTTGTCACCCTTTTCAAATTTTTGTCTTCCTTCCATCAAAATGAAATCGAACCTGATCAACAACTCTTCCATGTATTCCTTTTTGTTCTTGTCCTCTCTATAATTCTCTCCCAATATATCTATCATAATATCTTCGAGGTTGTCTTTATTTATGGTGTAGAAGAGCTGAGAAAAATTGTTTTTGGCGTTGTTGAGTTGATCATTTTCTACCTGCATGATATCGTTGAAAACAATCTTGGAAATTTTGTTTCTCTTTAACTTTGATTCCATGTCTTCGATATTTGAAAGTAAAGTTCCAAAACTCAACTTGTCTACGTTAGATTTCCTTTTCAGATCCTCATCATTCCAGATGTTTTCGATGTCATTGTCCCAATCTACTTTTCCTTTCAAGTTGATCAAAACATTCTTTGTTATCTCGAGAATTCCCTCAACCACTTTCAACTCGTTTTTAGCTACGTTGAAGTTGTTTGGGGAGTTTTTGTTTTCGTTGCTGTTTTCTTCGTTTTCATCTGCTTGATCATCTTCTTGGTTATCATTCTCGAGCTCTTCTTTCAAATCATTAAATCTGTTGTGAATGTTTTCTATCAAAATTTCAATCTTCCTCCTTCCTCTATCAATAATTGATTTGATAACTAAAAATATAATTGATTTTTAAGGAATTTGAAAAAATAATAAAAATGTTCAAAAATAATAAATTTTTTTTTTTTTTTACCATCATTAAACCAAGATGGATGAGAAATCAAAATATTTCTGAGAAGAGGATCATCGAAATAAATGATCATACCAAGTTTGTGAAGATCTTTAAGGATGTTTTCAAGATTATTGATCAAATACATTGTTTCTTGCCTCTCGTAAATTTCTGATTGATTCTTCAACTTGTTCTCCAACTCTTTTTTCAAAGAAACGACATTAATGAAAGGAACAAACTCTCCATCATCTCCCTCTTCATCATTGTCATTACTCTCCACCTCTTCATCATTTTTGGAATTTGTTTCTTTTCTTCCTTCAACAAGGCTGATCATATCTAAACTTGAAGAGTTTTCTACTTTCGGAAAATAAGAATAAAAGCATTTCCATTGAGAAATGATATTCATGTTGTTTTTTCCTGAAGAAGTGAAACCGACACAACATTCATAAGGAAAGATTTGGTTCAAATTGACTTTGAAGTTGAAGAAAAACTTTTCATCAACAATTAATTCGAAATCAGAGTTTTCTCCATCATAATAAATTTCTACACAATGTTCTTTTCCATCAGTCAACTTTAGTCCAAACTCTGAAAGATTAAAACACTTTATTTCTGATTTAGTGTGGTTGCTAGTACATATTCCTTTGTCTCCTGTCATTACGGAAATGTGGTTGTCGTTGGAATCTTTTGTTGCAAGATTTTTGTTGGTGTCAAACTCTACAGCCAAACAACTTCTGAGTCCTTCATATCCCAATCCTCCTCCTTTTTTCCCTGTATAAATTAAAAAAATAAAAAAAAATTTTATTTAAAAAAGATTATGAAATATTTTTTTTTACCAATTGCTTTGAAAGAAGATGGATCCTGTTGAAAAAAATAAAAAAATAAAAAAAAGAATTTTTTTTTTATTTTACGTTTTGAAGGACAAATGCAAACCCCTCACCACTCTTTGAAAGTATTTTAAATTTGAACTTTGTGGAAAACCCGTTTTGCAAGTTAAGTTTCTCTCCCCACCATATGGCACCAGACTGAAGCTCTTTTGTTGATTTAAAGAAGATTTCACAATCAGATATTCTCGAATTAATGAATTTGAACTTGCTTTCTTCCAATTTGGGATCTTTTTCATCAAGAGAAAACAACTCCTTTTTGTCCAAGAATTCTTCCAAATATTTTTTGGCTCCCATGTTCATGTACTTTGGTGTTTTTCCAACATTTGGAGTTTCTTCTTTTTTGGTTTTGGAAATTTTTTTGAGAAATAGATCTTTGTTGGAAAGTTGGTTGATGAGATCATTTACCTTTTTTCAAATGGATAAGATTTTTGTTAAAAGTAAAAAAAAAAAATTTTAAGAAAATTACGGTTTTATGAGAGAGATCTGTTGAAACGCTATTTTCTGTGTTGTCGTATTGTTTGGACAAAATTTGGAAAAGATCATTTATTCCAGAGTTTGAAAGATCCAACTCTCTGTTTTTCATGTAATGGAAAAGTATTTCTTTGTTCAATGAAGTGTTGTGGAATTTGTGAAATAGAAGATAAATTTTGTTTTTCTCAATCGTTTTCAATATTTCTTTTTTTTTTAATTAAAATTGATTTTTTAAAAAAGTTTTTTTTTTTAATTTTTTTTGTTTTTTTTTACCTTCATTTATTTCGTTCACTTTCTCATCAATAATATTTTTTCTTTCGCTTTCTGTCTTTATAGTGTTGGGAATGTTCTTTTCTATTTTGTCAAACTTTGTTCCTATCAACAACACTGGTGAGCTTGATCCAACTTTATCGAAAGAAAAAAGAATAAAATTAAATCAAATCAATATTAAAAAGAAGAAAAAAAATATTTAAAAAATTGAAAAAAACCTTGAGATTGTAAGAAATGAAACCTATTTAGAAGAATGATCACATATTTTTTAAATTTTTTTTTTTTTACCAATACAACAATTTGTTTTTGGAAATGATGTCATTAATTGGCAAAGACATGTCGAACAAAAGAAGGTAAATGCATCCTAAAGAAAGGAATGTGAAAATTAAATTAATGATTTTTTTTTTTTTTTTGATTTGATACCAGATGTGAAGAAAAAACTGTGTCCAATATGGTATTCCTCATGTCCTGCAAAATCCCACATAGAGAAACCTTATTTTTTTTAAAAAATGAATTTTTAAATAAAAATAAAAAAATGAAAAAATAAAAAAATAAAAAAATAAAAAAAATAAAAAAATAAAAAAATAAAAAAATGAAAAAAAATAAAAAAACAATATCTGATTCAAATCTCATCTTATTTTTTTTTTAAAAAATGAATTTTTTAAACATTATTATAAAAAAAAAATAAAATAAAAGTAAAAAAATAAAAAAATAAAAAAATATAAAAAAAATAAAAAATAAAAATTTTTTTTTGTTTATTTTACAAATTCCTTTTTCTTTGTTTTCCCATTGCTCTATGTCGACTCCATGTGTCATCATTTTTTCTTTTTTGATTTGCTGAACTTGTGAAAACGATTTCTCATTATTTTTAGTAGAACCAATCAATCTTGTTTTCAAAGTTGTTTTCCCAACATTTTCACAACCAACTAGTAAAAAATTAATGAAAAAAAAAAATCTTTAAAAACACAAACAAAAAAATCTTAAAAATAGAGAAAAAATAAAAATAAAAATAAAAATAAAAATAAAAATAAAAATAAAAATAAAAATAAAAATAAAAATAAAAATAAAAATAAATTGTAAAAAAAAGAACGAAGAAAAAATAAAAATAAAAAAATAATTTTTTTTACCTATCATTATTCTTATCCCTTCGAAAGTTCTTTGTCTAAAATCTTTGATTTCTTCTCCATTATCATCAAAAATTACAAGGTATTCCTTTCCAGATTCTTTCAAAATCCCCTCCTTCCTAACCCCGTTGTAGAAAACGCCAGAAAAGTAGGACTCAACACCATCCTCGTTGGAAATCATCTTCGCCTTCCCCTCCAGCCTTCCACCTTTCCACTGTCCATCTAATGTCATCAAAAACTTGTCTTTGGTGAAATGAGTAACAGATCCTATTCCATTGAATTCCATTTTGTGGAGATCTCCGTCGAAATAACCGTCAAACAAAACTATTTTGTCATGTAAATGAATGATCTTGTCTTTGTTTTTTATTGCATATTTGATGAAAGAAAAATTGTTCATGTCCTTCGATCCTTTCTCAATTAAATACTTTATGATCTGTATTGGTATCCCTTCTATCGCACACGCCAGATCCAGAGGTGATCTTCCTTTGGAGCCGTTTTGGTTGAGATCAGATTTGCTTTCGACCAAAAATTTGATCATTTCAAAAGAAACTTCATTCTCAAAAACATGATGGATGCAACAGTCACCAAACTTGTCTTTCAAATTTAAATCACTTTTCTTTTCGATCAATAATTTAATGGAATCAAAAGTGATGTTTTTGTTTCTCATGGCAAAATGCAGGGGAATTTCTTCTTCATTTGTTTTTGCATTTATTTTAGAATCACTTTCAACCAAACATTTCAACATTTCAAAAGAAATATTTTCATTTTGACACAAAAAGTGAAGAGGAGTGAAATTGTTTGAGTTTTTGGAGTTTACATCATTCTTGTTCTCAATAAAGAATTTGATTATCGGAAAAGAAATGTTCTTGTTTCTGCAAGAAAAGTGCAGAGGAATCTCCGAAAGAACCCCAAACTTCAAATTCAAATCAGATTTATTTTCTGCCATGAATTTCACAACATCCAATGTTACGTAAGGGTTTTCAAAAGAATAGTGAAAAGGAGTAGATCCATTGGCATTTTTTAAATTCAAGTCAGAGTTATTTTCAACCATGTACTTTATGATGTTTAGAGACAAATTGTTTTCACAAGCAAAGTGGAGAGGGGTGGTCAAGTATTTGTCGCACAAATTAAGATGTGATTTGTTTTCGACAAGAAATTTGATGATGTTTAACGATACATTCTTATTTTTACAGGCAAAATGTAGAGGTGTCTTTTTTATTTCATCTTCGATGTTGATTACACTTTTGTTTTCAATCAAAAATCTGAGAATATCAATGGTCATGTGTTCGTTTTGGCAGGCGATATAGAGAGGAACATTGTCATATTTATTTCTTGTATTGATTTCACATTTATTGTCCACCAAATACTTTACAACTTCAAATGTGATTGTATCATTCTTACAAGCGATGTGCAAAGTGTTATTTTTGAAATGATCTTTCATGTTCAAATCTGCTTTGCTTTCAACCAAAAACTTTAAGATTTCAAGAGAAATTTTGGGATTGATGCAAGAGGAATGAACAGGAGTACCAAGAAACTTGTCTCTCGAATTAATTTCAGATTTATTTTCAACCAAAAATTTGACGATTTTAATGTAGATATTTTCATTTTTACATGCAACATGAAGTGGACTAGTTTCATTTTCATCTTTTGAATTAATGTCAGATTTTGTGTGAACCAAAAATTTGATGATAGCAAAGGAAGCATTAGGATTTTCACAAGAAAAATGCAAAGAAGTGAGTTGTGTGTTGTTCTTTGAATTGATCTCACTTTTATTATCAATAAGAAATTTGATGACATCAATGTGATAGCTCGCATTCTTACATGCCAAATGAAGTGGAGTGTTTTTGTCAGAATCTTTCATTGAAGAAATGTTTTTCTCGTTCAAAAATTCTCTGTATCTTTCTTTTTCAGAAAACCCCAGCTCTTCGAACAACTTCAAGCCTTCTTCGATGACATCATTCCTATTTTTCGAGCCAAAAAAGAAATTGGACATTTTGGTTTTTTGAAAAGAGATAGGAGAACGGGTTTCGGTGATGTTGAGTTTTATTTTATCGGAGTAAGAAGCACCTGAGACAACAGACAATTCGGAAGCATACGTTCTGAAAACTTTTCTTCTTTTCCCGTTATATTTTTTCCATTCAAATTCTTCTTTGAGATGGTTGAAAAGAAGATCGGAATTGGAATAACCTCCAACACAAATGATATCTTCTATTCCTTCGTTTTTGTCCAATGCTCTTTGAAGCAGAACAATGTTCGTCTCAATTAATCCAAAGAAAAAAGATCTCATTTTTTCTTTCGGTATTTTAATTTCTTTCCCTTTGAAGAGATCTACACTTTGTTTCTTAAATTTCAGCATTTCAAACAAAGAAGAAGGGATTTCTACATAAACGTCATTTTTATTATCATTAAAAGAATGTTTAGTTCGAATCCAGTTTTCATAGAAATCAGGATTACTCTCAAAAATTCCAAACCAAGATTGGTTTTGTTGACTTTCTTCCAACAATGACTGCATCCATGTCAAAAAATTAATGTCAGAATGAGTGGATCCCCTTGTGACACCCAATGGAGTTCCTAATTGCTTCAGAGTTTTCAGTGAAAAATCGAATGTGAAAAAAGATATCGAGAATTTCCCTGCCCCTGCGTCGAAGAGGAGAAAGGGTTTGTTATGGAGGATGAGGTTTTTGTTTTCTTTCGAGTTGATGATGTATTTCACTGAGGCCAGTGATTCTGATATTATCTCGTGTTCTTTCGACAATGTTTTGTCCAATATCCCAGATTCAACGAAACATTCTTTCAATATGTTTTTTTTATCATTATCAAATGTGGTTGGTGCCTTTAAATAATTTGATTATATCTTTTATATCCTCTTTTTATCCAAATAAAACTTTATATTAATTTATTTAGATTCTATTTACAGTTATGATGTATTTTGATCCCTTTGTTATTGCATAATTATTTTCCTCCATCGAATATATAATCTCGTTAAAGATCAATTTCAAATAATCCACCACCAATTTCTTTCCCAATTGCATCTTCTCCTTATCGAAAAGAAATCCTCTGAAATTTCTGTATAAGATGTAATTATCTCTTTCCCCTATCTTCATCTCTTTCCAAAATTCAATACATTTATATCCCCATTCCACTGGATCTTTATTCTCTTCTCCTTTCTTGTATATGAGGATCACCTGATTTTTGAAAGCACCATCATCTTCACCATTCCACTTATTGTGGATGATTGGCTCTTCTTCTGATTTTATTTTGATCGAAAATGAACAATAATATGTTGCAAATTCAATTGCTATTGTTTCCACTTCTCCTTTGTCTATCCAACAAAAATATATTTTTGATAGTGATAATTAAATTTGGATGTTAATTTTTTTTTACTCATTTTCTCGATTGAATTGATGAATCAAGTATGAAATAGTTTTTGGAGATGAAGGAGATCAAAATTTTTTTTTTAATTTTGGATTTGCTTCTTAAAACCAATTATATTTATATCTAAAGTTGACAAAGATATCTTTAAAAAAAATGAAAATTGAAAAACCACAAAGACAGATTTAAAAATTAATTTAATATTTGAAATTAATAAATAAAAAAAAAAAAATAGAATTATTTATAAAGGAAAGAGGGGATAAATTAATTGTCGACAGGATCTTTGTCATTCTCATTTTCAGATTCTTCATCCACAGCAACAGGAACAAGCTGGTTGATTTTTTCAGATTCAGGTTTTTCATAATCCCTGATGATGTCAAGTTTCTCAGCCCAAAGAAACCACTTGTTCCAAACTTCATTGCTTTGAAGGGTCTTTTGGTTACCAAGAACGATGAGACCTCTTCTCGCACGTGTCAAAGCTACATTGAGTCTTCTTTGATCACTCAAGAAACCTACTTTGTTCTTCACATTAGATCTGACAGTTGAAAAGATGATGATCTCCTTTTCTCTTCCTTGAAATCCATCAATTGTTTGAATCTATTTTAAAAAAAAATATAAAAAAAAAAAGAGCGGGAATAAATAAAAAAGAAGGAGAAGGGTTACACTTAAATTAGGATCCAACAAGTTATGAGTTTTAAGAGTTCTTTTGATGAGTTTGATTTGAGAAGCATAAGGAGATAAAATGGCTAGAAAAAAAAGAATCATAAGTAAAAATAAAAAAAAAATAAAAACTTTTAAAACAAAAAAAAAATTTAAAACTTTTAAAAACAACAATAAATAAAAATAATTTTTTTTTAAAAAAAAAACCTATTTCATCAAAATTAAAGTTTTCTTTCTTCAATTTTTTAAACATCTCCACCAAAATCAAAACCTCAGCTCTATTGTACTTACTCTGCTGAATAGATTTTTCTTCCAAGCCATTGACATTCAAAAACATGACAGGAACATTAGGATTGACCCAATCAAAGTTGTCATAAGTTTTCCTGTCATCTTCCAAAACACCATTGACCAACTTTCCATCATAAAACTGCTGAGAGGGAAATTCGGAGATGGAAGGGTGCATTCTGTATTGGGTGCTGAGCATGAGGGGTTCGATCCCTTTTTCTACCCATTTCACGAAAAACGATTTTTCTAGCTCTTTGTTTGAAGATGTTACTGTAGGTGACAATTGTTTGTGATCCTTTATTAAAAATTAAAAATTAAAAAAAAAATTTAAAAAAAAAAATAAAATAAATAATTTTAGAAAAATAAATTATTTAAAAAAATAAAGTAAGAAAATAATTGAAAAAATGTTTAAAACAAGTACATTATAAAATATCCGTTTTAAAAAAAAAAAAAATTAAAAAACTAATAATTTGTTTATAATGGTTTGTTTACTCCAAAAAGAAATAACTGTTGGGTTCCTTTCACTAATGAAATTAAAGCAGAAGGTTCGGTTGATTGGGTTGCTTCGTCCTTGAACAAAAAAAATGAAAATGTTAAAAAAAGAAAATGAAATTACCAAAAAAATAATAAAAATAAAAACTAAAATGAAAAAATAAATTATTTTAAAAAATAATAAATAAATAAAAACTTTAAAAGAATAAAATAAAACTAACATCAAAAATAAAAAATAACAAAATTAAAATATATTAAAAATAAAATTCAACAAAAAATAAAAACTTAAAAAATGAAAAATAAAATAAAATCTGAAAAACAAAAAATAAAATTCAATAAAAAATAAACTTAAAAATGAAAAATAAAATAAAATAAAATATTAAAAACTGAAAAAAGTAAATAATTGTTTAAACAAAAAAATAAAATATAAAATAAAAATTGAAAAAATATACCAAAATATGAATTGGAAAAGAATGGCCTTCGAGGAAAGCTTGACCCAAACTAGCATTAGTACCACAAACGACCCTAACGGAGTTGATGATTTGGCCTATAGTCTCGTTTTGAATGAGTTTGATTTTGGCCATCAACGCGGAGATTTGAGAAACGTCAACCTGCCCCTCTGCTTTCTTGAGCTCCTCTATGGATCGGGTGATGTTGGAGATTTCCAAGTTGTTTTTGTGTTTTTCTATTAATGCGTCGAGGGTCACATTGCTTATGGTTTTTCTTGCTTTTTCTGATTTCCCTATTCTCACTGATGAAACTCCCAATTTCAAAAGCCCTAAAAAAATTAATAAAATAATAAAAAATTAAAATATGATTGAAAATTTTTAAAAAATAAACAAAATAAATTCAAATTTTAAAAAATATTTGAATTAATTGAAATTTCAATATTAATATAATTATAATAAAAAAAATCAAAAAAAAAAAAGTTTTTAAAAAATTTTATATAATTAAAAAAAAATCAGAAATTATTTTGAAATTATTTTGAATTTTTTATTTTAAAATTTTTTGTTTACCTTCTATTAAGTTGTCCACAGCAGTGTTAGATTGACAAGTTGCCAAGATGGTCGATTTCTTGTAGTAATGTGTGAGCAAAGCAATGAGTCTCACTGACAAAAAATCAACAAAAATTAAAAATTAAACAAAAAAAAAAAATTCAAAATACCTGCAGTGAAAGTTTTTCCAGTACCTTTTAAAATTTGATAAATATAAAAATAAAAATAAATTTATAAAAAAATAAAAAATATAAAAAAATAAAAAAAATAAAAAATATAAAAAAATAAAAAATATAAAAAATATAAAAAAAATAAAAAATATAAGAGAAAAATCAAAAAAAAAATTTTTAATTTTGAATTTTAAAAATACCAGGAGGTCCTTGTATGATAGAAAGTCTTTTGTGAAATACAGATTTAATTACAGAAGATTGAGACTCATTGAGCCCATAAGGGAGACTATCTTTATCAAAGTCGAACTTGGGGTTTATTTCATCTTTGCTGAATCTGATCTCTTCATTGGCGAGTTTCTTGATGTCTCCATAACAAATGACAAGTTTTTTAATTTCCTGTGACATGTTACAATCTGTAAAATTATCTATAGCCCTTTGCATTCTTTCGAAAGTAACTTTACAAAATTTTAATGAAAATTAAAAAATTAAAAAATAAAAATGTAAAAAAATAAATAAAAAATTCATAAATAAAATTTTTAAAAATTTAACATTAAAAAATAAATAAAATAAATAAAAAATTATAAAATAAATAATTTAAAAATAAATAAAAATTTTTTTGATTTGGATAGTAACCTTTGTTGGCTGCTTTGTCTATCCTCCAATGTCCCTTGTTGAAATTTTCTGGTTTTTTTTGCATGATTATTTTGATGTTTTTATGAGAAATGGAGTCAATGGATCCGATGTACTGCACATCGTCCTTAATGGGATGTTTTCTAGAAACAAACACAATATCTCCCTGTTTGAAACGAATAAATAAATCATTAAATTAAAAAAGATTAAAAAGTTGTTTTTTTTTTTACTTGGAAAAATCTGTGAAAGGGCAAAATTTTTTTCTTGTTTGTTGCCATAAATCTCCCAATAAATTCTTGTGTCAAAAAATGGATTCCTTCGAAAGCACCTTTAAATTTTAAAAAAGTATTAGATTAGTTTTATTGAGGAAATAATTTGGATTTAAAAAGTTTTCTTTTACCTTGCAAATTTTTCAACAACAACCCTTCCTCCATCAAATTTTTATCGTTATGCTTTAGCCTATTTTTGACGTTGTTTAATTCTTCTTCCAATTCCAAGTTGATGAGTTTGTTCATCTTGCTTATGTATTCTTTTTTGAGTGAAACAAATTTGGAGTCTCTCACAACTGGTACCTTTAAAATAAAAAAATTCAAAAAAAATTAAAAAGCAAAAAAATTCAAAAAAAAAATCAAAAATTTAAAGAAATTTAACAAAAAAATTTTTATACGACGCTGACTTGTCTTGGTGAGTCAGAGGTTACAGTTTTTGTTTTTTTGTTTATTTGCCATAATGTTGAATTTTTAATGGTATCTTTTAATGAATCTTTCTTCTTCTTTCTTTTTTTCGAGTTATCTACTGTTTCTACTTCCTCATTAGTTATTTGGGTGTTCTTTTGAATTTCTGCCAGGTTGGAGAGTGTTGCTTCTTCCTCCGAAGATGTTTCATCTGATGCTGTGGATGAATCTTGTTTATCTTTTACATCTTTTGGTTCTTTAAATTCTTTTCCCAATACTTTCACTTCTTCTACATCATTCTTTTCGTTTTCTTGTATATTCGTGCTTTATCAAAAATATAATTTATAATTTATTGAGAAAATAATGAGAAAAGATGAATAAAGAGTTTATTTTGAATATCATTCTCTATATTTTCGAAATGGGTTGAATATGTTTTAGAATAAAATTTTATGAGTTAAAAATAAATATTTCTTGAAATTTTCTTACTTATTCTCAACTATTGAGGAGGAATCAATCACTTGAAAGTATACTTGTGAATTATTGGAAAAGATTTTTTCCAATTGTGTCGACATATCAATATTTTCGTTTTGCATATCGTAGCATTTTAAAATTTTAAAGTCTCTTTTGAATAATTGGGATGCTTTTTTAATCACCAATGGGCATAAATCAGATATTTTAGAAGATTTATTTGAAAATAAAAGAAATGTTAAATCAAGAACTTCATTTGATGGAACAAGATGAATGTTTAATTTTAATTTGTTCATTTTTTATTTTTATAAATTGGTTTAAATAATCGAATATGGCGCTATAAACAAATGTTTCTATTCTTAATTTTTTTATATTTTATTTTTATGAAATATTTTAATTATCTCATATTGGACAAACAAATGGATATTAAAAAAGAATGTTCTGGTAATGTTTTTTCCTAATTGTGAAATTAGATCTCTAAATGGAATCTTGTATTTTAAGATTTTATATTCTTAACAAAAAAATAATTTTGAAGAAAAATTTTTGGATTTTAAGATCGAATTAGATCCAAATGTTCAGTTCGATGTCTATTTTTTAGAATAATAATTCAAAATATTTTTATTTTTTTTAAACTGTAAAATATAAAAAAAAAAAATAGAAAGGGAGATTAACAAAATAAATTTTAAATTTTAACTACAACAAATTTATAGAAAGGGGTTTTACAATAATTTTGAAATATATAGAAAATGGTTTTAGGGCCGACATTACAAAAGAAAAATATCTCTCATTTGGAAGATTCATTGTTAATGATAATATTAAATGAACTGAATTTTCTAGATTTATTGTCTGCAAGATTGGTGGAGAAAAGATGGTTCAATGTAGTGGATGAATTGTTCAAAATAAAAATTAAAAAATTGAATGAAGACAAAAATGAGTTGGAGATTACTAAATTCACAAAAGATCATAAATATATCTTTGACAATATTCTCCAAAATAGAAATATATATAATAAATTGACTGAAGCAGAAAAAATGAAGAGATTCTGTATAAATTGCAAAAAGAGATACAGAAATGTTTATTCAATGGTATGTGGGCATATATTATATTGTACAGAATGTGCCAATAATGAATTAAATCACCTATGCATCTGTGGACAGAAGATGAAGAACAAAATCGTTCAATTCGAGCTTTTAACAATGCAAATAATATCAAGCACGTTAAGCGAGAATAAAAGAATACAAACCACAAATGAAATTCTGAGCCGAGTTTCTCCTTATCAATTGGAAGATCCAAATGTGTCTAGCATCAAATTATTCAAGATATTGAACGAGAAATTCACTAATAATAATAATTCCAAAAATAGAAGAGGAACCCTCAGAAAATCAGAAGTGATAAAGAAGATTAAGAATTTAAAGAAGAATAAGAAGATAGTTGATGAAGAGAATATTATGGTGGAAGATATTGATTTGGAAAATCACAATAATATTGAAACAAGTTTTCTATTCTCCACATCACCTGGATTATCTTGTAATTCACCTCGAAAAAACACCCATGATAAGATAGAGGAGGAGGATATCAAGGTTACCACCAATATTCTGTTCAAAAAAGTGATGAAGAAGAAACATACCTCCACTGATGGAAACATAAATTCTACTCCCATCACCAAAAAGCCTACCATCAAGGATAATGATCCTCTTGATCTTATTGATCAAAAAGATAAGAATGGAACACATCAATCCAAGAATTTATATAATCATCTCATCAGTGATAAAAAGGAATTGAAGATTAATTTTCCGAAAATAGAAAATCTCAATCTTTTGCTTTTGAACAAAGAGGATGGAAATAAGACTTCTGATAGAATAGTGAATGTGAGAATAACCACTGAGAGGAACACCGCCATGTACGGAATGCTCGACAACACTCTCGAAATGGAAAGCGATCTTGACCTTGATCCCGTCACAGGAAGTCCTACCTTAGAAAAGAAACATCCTTCCATTACTTCTAACGAAACAACCCTCAATGAAACAAACGATAACAAGCCCATCTCTTTCCTTAATGAGTCTAATCTTCGTACAAGCAATGGAAATAATTTCATCATTGGAAAGAAAGTTGATGAAAGCGGAAAAGTGATTCTGATGACTAAGACTCCTTTAAAACGTCCTATGAGACCTCCTCCTTCTATTGGTATCACTCCTGAGAAAGGCTTTGCCAAGAAGGTTTTCATCAAGAAGGAGGTTCTCGGTACTAGCCCTCCTGGTGAGATGAAGCTTCGAAAGGTCGCAAAGTCCAAAACCCTCAATGCCCCTTTCAAAGTCATAAAAAAAATAACAGTTCAGGATTCAAATGAAAATTGATCCTTTTTTTTCAAAATATTATTTTCAAATTTAATTTAATTTATAAATAATATTTATTATTCACTTTTATTAAATCCAATATTTTTTATAAATCACACTTCTTTCTTTATTTTTCTTTACTTCTTCCCTTGTTTATTTTCTATTGATTTGAGCAGGATAAGGAATAATTAAGAAATTTTCAAAATTTCACAATTTATATTAAAATTAAAAAAAAAAAAATGAAAAGAAAGGAAGCAAACCAAATTGATTTGATAAGAAAAAGATTAAAGAATGCATTTTACAATCATAGTTCAGGTTTAAATAAAAATCCAAACAAAAAGAGGAATTACTTTCAAAAAGATTTTGAAGAACTATTCGCCAAAAAGCTAAAAATATTCTCTTTGGAAGAAAACAGTTCCGAATATGTAAGAAATGAACATTCTGAGGAGATAATTATCGTACTAGATTTTAATGGAGTACTTAACAAAAAAAAAAATCTGAAACCCCAACTGAATGATTCTATTGAAGGGATTGATGGATCTTTTGAATTAAAGGATAAGGAATCAATCATTTTTTCTTCAATTATTAATAGTGATATAAATTTTATCTTTGCGGATATAATCAGGATGTATTCATATTATGCACTTTCAACGTTTTTGAAAGAAATTAATCGAACATTTGATGATTATGTAGATAAATATAATAAACATCAAAAATTATTCCTAGAAAAAAAATTATCCAAAGAAAAATTTGAAGAAATCATGTTGAAGGGAGAATTCCAAAGAAGATATCAGATTAATATTGAACATATATGCGAAATTTACTTAATGAAAGATAAAAAATCAAACTATTTCTATCAAAATATCCTCGAGCAAAAACTTTTTCTTGAAATAGCTAATAAAAAAGTAGAAAACATCGACCCTAGCAATAAAAAGTATCATTATGATTTAAAGAAAGTGTTATCCTTCCTCAATTCAATCAATTTAAAAAACATTTACTATTAAAAGATTAAAAAGTTAATTCTATCATCTCAAATCTCATTTCTAAAGCGAAATTTCTTCATAATCTTATTTCATTATATTGCGAATCGAAAATAGAGTAGAAAAATCCAATTTAGGACAAAAAAATCATTATTTGGAATACACCACATTTAGGAAGAAATTTGAACANATTTCTCACTTATCACATGCCTGTAAATCCTTTGCAGTTGTTCCCAATAAACCAATATAACTTATTATCTTTCCATTTATGATTGGTGATTTATTTCCGAAGAACGGTTGTGTATAATAATGTTTTGTTGTTCCATTTTCAAGCAATACTTCAATTGCATTTGAAGCAAATACAACTAAAATTAAAATCAGTAAACATTTTTTCATCATTATCGTATTATATTTTTGGGAATCTGAATTTTTTTTTTCAAATTTTTTTATTTTTCCAAAAAAATTCAATATATAAATGTTTAACGGATATATACTGAAGTCCATGTGCGATTTGAATTATTCCTTCAAATATTTCTTTTTACATTTGAACATTTCAACTTTTAAATTTAGATTTAAATTTTAATCAAAAAATTTGAATATTTTACTAGTTTAATCATTTTGTAAAAAGAATGAGTTACAAAGAAGGTCAAAAAAAAATTTTTTTTTAATAATCAGAGTCAAAAACCTAGTTCATTTCTACATAACTCTTTGTAGGTTTGTTTGATTCGTTATCATTAAAACTTTTGTTCATCTCATCACTCTTTTTGAATTGAAAACTATTTTGACTGGCTTTCTTTGAATGATCTCTAGGATTAAAAACAATCAAAATAATACAGATCCATCCAAGAACAGAAATGTTCAAAAAGAAATATGCTACAAAATAGGATTCAATGTTGTTTTGAACTTTTTTGGAAGTGATTGCTACTGTGATAGCAAATCCAAGACAATCGACCATGAAAGAGAAGAATAACATCATCGACAAAAACAAATATCTTCTTTTTCTTTCTTCTCTTTTCTCTGATCTCATTCCAACAAAAGTGGCTAACCTTGCAACTAAAATAGTCGCAGAAAACAAAAAGAAAATGGCTGTCACTCCTTCTATTACCGCAATAATTGTGGTAGTAGCATTTCCAATTGCAGCATTAAAGTTCCAAGTGTATCCATAAACCGAAAAAACAATGTTTGCCACAAAAAATGTCAACTAGGAATTAATCATTAATTTTTTGGAAACAATTACTTAAAACTTTATTAATAAAATTTAAATTATTTGTTACCAATAATGAGCCGGAAAGTATATAGTTTAATTTTTCGAGAATTGATTTATATTGAGAAAACTTGACCAAAATACTTGCAATGTAACCAGAAAATAGAATAAATTGATATAATGTAGGTGTTCCCAGCCAAAAGAAATAAGTTATTTGATACTGTTCAGTAACGTACCAACCTCTATATCCTTGCATGTCAATAACAACAATGGCACTCGCAAAACCATCTAAGTATTTAAATAAATAAATAAAATGTAAAAATAAAAAAAAAATTGTTACTATAGATATTGATTCCCAACAATATTTTTGGGAGAGTAATTTCCCATCCTTCAACTTTTATAAATTGGATGAATCTAATGATGGATAAAATTCCTCCAATGATGTAGAGGATGAAGAAAGTAATCGTTCCCCAATCCATCAAACGATGATTTAATTTTGTATCATAATCAACAGGATCTGCATTGAAAATAGCAATCGTTGCTCTGAATAGAAGAAAAAATTATTATTATTTTTAGTTGAAGGAAGATTATAAATAAATTAAATAAAAAATAAAAAAAAAAATACTGTGGTGGATTCTTGCTACCTAAAAAATAATAATAAAAGAAACAGATTGGATATTTTGAAAGATATAGGTATCTTCACAGGTAAATTAATTATTACTTTTTTTATTGAGAAGAATCTTAGAATTTAAAAAATATGTTTTTTATTTTACCATTAGCAATGATTATTGAGATCAAATCTGTAAAATCATCACCCGAAATACACATTGCTGGGATAGTGTTATTTTTTGGATAAGCATCGGTCGTTCTACAATTCCTTTTGAAAAAAGTGAAGATGAAATTAAGATTTTGTTAAAATCTTTTGAAGAAAAACTTACTTCCAAACAGGATCTGCTACAACCAAAACTGCCAATGCTCCTGCATTCCTATTGAATAGATTTTAAAAGGGGGATTAAAAACATAAGGTAAAAAAGGAACTTCAAAAAACTATTTACTGAGCAACCTTTTAAATAGAGGATGATTTTTAATTGTCGGAATAAATTTTAAAAATTATTATATATCAAAGATTAAAAAATTATATTTAATTTAATATTGAATTGAATTGATATATACTATTATTCATTTTCAATTCATTACCACTATATGTCTTTCAATCGAACATCCACCTTTATATAATTTTGTTTATAATTTTTTTTCTTCAAATTAGAAAATTTTTTTGTTTACCAAATGGAGCAACAACCGCAATGGATTGATTCAAAATTGCAGTCGGAGGTGCCCTATAAAAAAAAATCACATAAATTTAAGAAAAAACTTTTATTAGTGATTTGAAATAACTTATCACAAGCTTGCAAATCTTTTGCAGTTGTTCCAAATAGTCCAATGAAGGTGATGATCTTCCCATTTTCAATCGGAGATTTATTTCCATGAAAAGGAGCTGTATAATAATGTTTTGTAGTTCCATTTTCTAGCATCACTTCAATTGAAGAAACACCAAATAGGAAGAGAATCAACAAGAACAGTTTTTTCATGGTATAAAAACTGGTTTTTTTTTTTTCAATAAATTTAAATCGATAAATTATTTCATTAAAATATTAATCCTAAAACATCAACCCAAATTCTTTCTTTTTAAATCGGATATATATTAAATTTTGTTTTCAAATTGGATTTCTTCAGAATTCAATTCAAGAACCCATTGATTATACATTTGGATTCAATATTCAGTTGAACTTTCATTTTTTAAAAATTGAATTTTAAATGATATAAACAAGATAAAAACAATTTTAATAAAAAAAATTATGAAAAAAGCTATTTCAACAAGAAAAATGAAAAATGAAAAATTTTGTTGTACATTTTGTTAGTTTAAAAAAATAAATTAATTCATTTCTACATAACTCTTGGTTTGTTTAGATTGAGTATCACCATTGAAACTTTTATTCATCTCATCACTCTTCTTGAACTGAGAGCTACTAGCACTGGCCTTCTTGGAATGATCTCTAGTATTAAAGACCAACAAAATGATATACACCCACCCAAGAGCAGAAATGTTCAAAACGAAATAAATGGCCATGTACGTTCCTATGTTGTTTTGAATACTTTTGAAAACGATTGCTACTGTGATGGCGAATGCCAAAAAATCTACCAAGAAAGCGAAGAACAACATGATTGACAAGAAAAAATATTTTTTTTTCTTTTCATCCCTTTTCTCTGATTTCATTCCTCCTATGAATGTGGCCAACCTTGTGATAAGAATGGTCGCAGAAAACAAAAAGAAAATGGCGGTTGTTCCTTCTATCACTGCCACAATAGTTGTGATTGCGTTTCCTATTGCAGCATTAAAGTTCCAAGTGTATCCATAAACCGAGAAAACAATAATTGACACAACGTATGTCAACTGACAAAAAAAAAAAAAACAAAACAAAAAAATTTAAAAAAAAAACTCAAAATGGTAAAAAAAAAGTTTTTACTATCAATGATCCGGTAAGAATATAATTCAATTTTTCGAGTATTTTTTTATGTTTAGAAAATTTGACCAAAATACTTGCAATGTAACCAGAAAAAAGCATAAATTGATACATGCCAGCTGTCCCTATCCAAAAGTAATAAGTCACTTGGTACTGCATTGTGACATACCAACCTCTATAACCTTGCAAGTCAATAACAATGATGGCACTAAAAAAAGCACCTATTGTTTTATTGAGAATTAAAAATAAATAAATAAAATGTAAAAATAAAAAAAATTGATACTATAGATATTCATCCCCAACAATATTTTTGGGAGAGTAACTTCCCATCCTTCCACTTTTATAAATTGGATGAATCTGATGATGGATAAAATCCCTCCAATGATGTATAGGATGAAGTATGTTATCGTTCCAAAATCCATCAAACGATGATTTAATTTTGAATCATATTCAACAGGATCTGCATTGAAAATAGCAATCGTTGCTCTGAATAGAAGAAGAAAAAATTATTATTATTTTTAGTTGAAGGAAGATTATAAATAAATTAAATAAAAAAAAAAAAAAAAATACTGGGGTGGATTCTTGATGCCTTTAAAAAATCAAAGAATAAAAGTTTAGTTTGGAAAAGAAGGTGGTTGATATAAGAAAGTATTTATCTTTTCTTTAAAGGTAAATTTATTCAAAATTTTATAATATTATATTTTATTATTTGAAGAATCCATGATGGAGAATTAGTAAAGAAATCCTTGGGAAAAAATAATTATTTTTTTTTTTTATTTTTACCATTAGCAATGATTATTGAGATCAAATTTGTAAAATCATCACCTGAAATACACATTGCTGGGATAGTGTTATTGTGATGATAAGCATCAGTCATTCTACAAGTCCTAACAAACAAAAATATTGAAGAGATGAAATTAAGATCGTTTTAATAATTGAAGAAAAAAGATTACTTCCATTGAGGATCCGCAATTACCAAAACTGCCACTGCTCCTGCATTTCTTTTTTTGAAAAGATTTTAAAAGAGGAATTAGGTATAGAACATTTTTCAAAATTTTTTTTCTTACTGAGCAACCTTTTTTTAATAAAGAGGGTAATTAAAATAAATTAATGTGAGAGGAATTATACAAAAAAAAAAAGGAATTTTAAAATTTCAATCAAAGATTAAAAAATTATATGCAAATAATAGTGATGTGAAAAAAGATTTAACTATTAAGATATCATTTTTTCAATCATTTTTACCACTATATGTCTTTCAATTGAACATCCACCTTTATATATAAAAGTGTTATGATTTTTTTTTGCTTTTCCAAAAGAAAATTTATAATTTTTTTACCAAATGGAGCAACCACTGCAATGGATTGATTCAAAAATGCGGTGGGTGGTGCTCTAAGTTATAAAATTAATTAATAAATTTGGATTGATTGTCTATCAACAAATTTTTGTTTGTGAATCTTTTATTACTTGTCACAAGCTTGTAATTCTTTCGCAGTTGTTCCCAATAAACCCAAAAATGTGATAATCTGGCCATTTACAATTGGAGATTTATTTCCAAAGAAAGGTTGTGTATAATAATGTTTTGTGGTTCCATTTTCAAGCAAAACATCTAATGAATAAACCCCATATATCAAGAAAATCAATAAAATAAGTATTTTCATTTGCAATTATTCAACGTTATGATTTTTTTTTTTTTAAAATTAATTTAAATTTTAAAATTATTAAAATCTATATCTCCTCTTTTCGGGAATTCCTAAATTTAAAATCATCTTTGTTAAAGATTATAGAGATTCACTTCAATCCATATAATTTGAATTGGTACAAGATGATATTTAATGTGGAAATTTGATCAAAAAAAAAAAAATATATATAATATGAACTTTTAAAAATCATTTAATACAAACTGAAAAAACTAGAATTGAAAAACAAATTGTAAAATATTAAAACCAACCCCTTTGAAAAATAGGTTGTCAATCCATAGAGATATAGCTTTTGTTATCTTTGTCAATGTCAATGAAACTCTTGTTAGTGCCATTGGTAGTGAATCCGCTCTTTTTCAGGTTGAAACTATCTTTGCTGACTTTCTTTGAACCTCTCAAGCTGAAAACAATCAACATTATCAAAATCCAACTTAAAACATCAATGTTGAAAATAAAGTAAACAGCCATGTAAGTTTGAATGCTGTTTTGGATCTTTTTAGAGGTGATTGCTACTGTGATGGCAAATCCAAGAGTTACAGATAAGAAAGCGAAAAATAACATGAAAGAAAGAAATGTGTATCTCTTTTTGTTTTCTTCACTACTTCCTGACTGCATTTCCACAAAACTTGCAAGTCTCACAATTAAAAAAATGGAAGAAAACAAAAAGAACAATCCACAAAACCCTTCTATAACTGCGACAATGATTGTGATTGCATTTCCCACTGCTGCGGTAAAGTTCCAAGTGTATCCATAAACTGAAAATACGATATTTGAAGTCACAAATAAGGTCTTTTATACAAAGAAATAATAAAAAATAAAAAAATTTGAGGTTCATCATTTGTGGTTTTACCATCAAAAGAGAAAAGATGGAGATGTTGAGAATATTCAAAGTTTTTCTGTGTAGGGAATTTTGCACCAGAATATTGGCAACATAAGCTTGGAAAATGATGAATTGGTATAATTGGGGAGCTCCTATCCAGAAATAATAGGTGATTTGGAATTGTTGATTATTATACCATCCCCTATAACCTTGCATATCTATAACTATAAGAGCACTGAAAAAGCAACCTGAAGATAACAAAAGATCAGATCAAATAAAGCAATAGAAATAAGATTGACAAAAAGAAAATTACTCAAGATATTCAATCCCAAAAGGATCTTTGGAATGGAGAATTCAAATCCTTCTACTATGTGAAAATGTATGAATCTGAATAATGATAAGAAGCCACAGATGATATATACGATGAAGAAAGTGATCGTTCCAAAATTCATCAACCTGTGATTCAATTTTGTTTCATATTCGCTTTTATCTGCACTAAATATCGCAATTGTTACTCTGAAATAAAAAAAAAATAATAATATTCAGTTTTAAATATTGTTAGAGGGAAATTAAATAAATAAATAAAAAAAAATTTACTGTGGTGGGTCTTTCATTCCTAAATATAGAAAATGAATTCAAAGAATCCATGGAAAAAAGTATTTTGGAATGAATAATGGAGATGGTTACCATTTGACGTGATTATCTCTATCAAATCATTAAAATCTTCACCAGAAATGCATACTGCAGGGATATTGTTGTTGTGGTGATAGATATCAGTTGTATTACAGTTTCTTAAGATATAAGTTGAAGAAAAAATAATATTCTTACGTAAAAGCAAATAAATAAAAAAAAAATTTTTTCTTACTTCCAAATCTGATTCGTAATTATCATTACAGCCAATGCACCTGCTTCTCTATTTGGTAAATAAAAAAAAAAAAATTTATTTTTTAAACGTAATATAAGAATCTTATAATAAATAATTTTAAAAATGATTATTGTATTCAACTTGAATAAAAAGAAAATATTTTCTTACTGAGCAACCTATATTATTTCATCAAAGAGGATTTTTTTTTTAAAGGGGAAGTGGAATTATAATATAATATTTTATTTTTTAAATGAATTCCTCCTCAAATTGATTGAAAAGAGGAGATATCAAACACAAAATTAATTTGAATTTTGTGTTTAAAAAATTTTTACTTCCACATGTCTTTCAGTTGAACATCCACCTTTTTTAAAATAAAAAAATTCATAATTTCAAAGATCCCCAAAAATTAACTGACTTTTTTTTTCCAGTTGATATATCGAATTCAAAAATTACCATAGGGAGCCAATACTGCGATGGATTGATTCAAAAATGCAGTCGGAGGAGCCCTATAGAAGTATATTTGTAAAAAAAAAATTTTCATTTAATTCCTGATATCAGGATTACTTATCACAAGCTTGTAATTCTTTGGATGTTGTTCCCAATAATCCAATATATGTGATTATCTGTCCATTGATGATTGGAAATTTGTTGCCATTGAATGCTGGGGTGTAATAATGTTTTGTGGTTCCATTTTCGAGGATCACATCTATCGAGTAGATACCCCATATCAACATCATCAAAAATATCATTCTCTCTATCATTTTCATTCTTATATTTTGAACTTTACAATCAATAATCAATGGAGATTTTTTTTTTTTCTTTTTCAAAAAATACTCTATTTTTCAAAATCTGTTCTTTCTTGAAATGGATTCTTTCTCACAATTTGATTCGGCACTTCTTATACAATGTTTAAAAATATTTTTGTCGTTATTATTTTGTAAAGATTTCTTTAATAAATAATTTTCATATCTTTTTAAAAAAAAAAGATAAAATTTAAGATTGACTTTTACAAGTTGATTTGTCAAAAAGATTTGTGAAAAAAAATTTTATTTATGAAAATTTGTGTTTTTTAAAAAAAGTCTTTTTAAACCTGAAAAAAAAAAAGGATTTAAATAGATTTTTCTAATTCATCTCAACATAACTTTTGCTCGTATTCATGTCAGTCTTGTTGGGATCAGATTCTCCGCTCTTCTTCAAATTGAAGCTGCTTGCACTTGTCTTTTTGTGAGATTCCCTAGGGTTGAAAACCAACAAGATGACCAAGATCCAACTTAAAACATCAACATTGAAAATAAAGTAAACAGCCATAAATGTTTGAATGTTGTTTTGGATCTTTTTAGAAGTGATTGCTACTGTGATGGCAAATCCAAGAGTCACAGATAAGAAAGCCCAAAACAGCATGAATGACAAAAACATGTATTTTCTTTTCGTCTCATCTCTGTTACCCGATTGCATATTAGCAAAGTTTGTTAGTCTTAAAACAAGAACGATCGCTGAAAATAAAAAGAACAATCCACAGATTCCTGTTATCATTGCAATTATGATTGTGATTGCATTTCCCACTTGAGCAGTAAAATTCCAAGTGTATCCATAAACTGAAAATACGATGTTTGAAGTCGCAAATAAGGTCTTTTATACAAAGAAATAATAAAAAATAAAATAAAAAAATTTGAGGTTCATCATTTGGGGTTTACCATCAAAAGAGAAAAGATGGAGATATTGAGAATATTCAAGGTTTTTCTGTGTAGAGAGTATTGCACCAGAATATTGGCAACATAAGCTTGGAAAATGATGAATTGGTATAATTGGGGAGCTCCTATCCAGAAATAATAGGTGATTTGGAATTGTTGATTATTATACCATCCCCTATAACCTTGCATATCTATAACTATAAGAGCACTGAAAAAGCAACCTGAAGATAACAAAAGATCAGATCAAATAAAGAAATAGAAATAAGATTTACAAAAAGAAAATTACTCAAGATATTCAATCCCAAAAGGATCTTTGGAATGGAGAATTTAAATCCTTCTACTATGTGAAAATGTATGAATCTGAATAATGATAAGAAGCCACAGATGATATATACGATGAAGAAAGTGATCGTTCCAAAATTCATCAACTTGTGATTCAATTTTGTTTCGTATTCGCTTTTATCTGCACCAAATATTGCAATTGTTGCTCTGAAATAAAAAAATTGTTAAAGGGAAATTAATTATTGGGCCAAAAATTGATATTGAATCAAGTTTCCATAGAGGAATAATCAAAATGAATTCAAAATAAAAAAAAATTTACTGTGGTGGGTTTTTGCTTCCTAATGTTCAATAGTTTTATTTTGAAGAATCCAAAAAATTATTAATAAATAAAATAAAAAAAAAATTTCAATAAATAAAAATTAAAAAGATTTTACCATTTGCAATCACTATTCCAATCAAATCCCGAAAATCTTCACCAGAAATGCATACTGCTGGGATATTGTTGTTGTGATGATAGATATCAGTTGTATTGCAGTTTCTAATCAAGAATAAAAAAAGTTAAAGAAAATAAATATTCTTACGTAAAAGCTTTTAATAAATTAAATAAAAAAAATTTTTTTTTCTTACTTCCATGTTTGATCAGCTATAACTATCACCGCCAATGCACCTGCTTCTCTATTTGGTAAAAAAAAAAATTTTGAATAAAGGAAATGAAATAATTAATAATAATTTTTATAAAATATAATTTTCTTACTGTGCAACCTGATTTGTCAAAGAGAAAGATGGATAAAACAAAATTTATAAAGAACAATCGTTTATAATTGTTTATTAAGAAGGGAATTTATTGATGTATTCTTATTAATTATACTCAAATAAAGAGGAATTAGAAAAAATATATAAATGTTTTTTTATTTAAAAAAGAGAATTTCTGCCATTAAAATTCACTTTTTAAATTTTAAAAATATATACAAATCCCTCTTTTTTACCTCCACATGTCTTTCAGTTGAACATCCACCTTTTTTTTTAGAGAAGAATATAAATTAAATATAAATAATTTTAACGATGGAATTTGGATTGAGAAAATCTTTGAAATAAAAATTACCATAGGGAGCCAATACTGCGATGGATTGATTCAAAAATGCAGTCGGAGGAGCCCTATAAAAGTATATTTGTAAAAAAAAATTTTTCATTTAATTAGATAGGGATTTATACTTATCACAAGCTTGTAATTCTTTGGATGTTGTTCCCAATAATCCAATATATGTGATTATCTGTCCATTTATGATTGGAAATTTGTTGCCATTGAATGCTGGGGTGTAATAATGTTTTAGGGTTCCATTTTCGAGGATCACATCTATCGAGTAGATACCCCATATCAACATCAATAACATAATAATCATTTTATACTTAAACATCTTATATTTCCCTCTTTAAAATTTTTTTTTTTCAAATTTTTTTTTTTTGTATGTAAATTCCCTCGCAAAATTTTTTATCTTGCCCAAAGTGATATTCAATCACACTATATTTATCTTTTAATACCCGTTAGTATCTAAAATTTGAAGATATATACAAATTTAATTTCCCTTCAATTTCATATTAAATCTTTTATGTCAAAGATTTTTCGAAAATATCAATGTATTTATACTTTAGATTCTTTATATTTTTTTGAATATAAAGAATTATCTTTGTTTTTTTTTTAATAACGGTAATCATTGATAAAAAAACTAAGTTCTTTATTTGAAAAGGTAATGGAAATACAAAACAATGATGATCACTCTTTTATATTCACGGTTTGGATAAGTTGAAACATCTATTTTCACCAGATAGAAATTTGATTTCTTTTTCAGCTTCCCCATCAAATGGACAATGATATTTTTAAAGTGGATTATTAGAATCTGTGAAATAATAATTAGTTGGTACAAATATACTTACACAAAAACTTACTTAAATCTTTGAAACAAAAATAACTTTAAGAAATTTTTTTTTCTTTTTGAATATGTCTGAACCCCTGACTTGCACGATAAAAAAAAAATCTTTAATCTTCAAATTAGATATCCCAATTGATATTTACATACAATGTAAGGTGATTCGCTTAATTATGCAAATTATTTTCCATATGGAATCATTTGTGAATGCTCAATTCTGAATTTCATAAAGTTAAAAATCAATATTTCAATTTTGAAATTATAAAAAAAAATTAAAAAAAATGAAGAAATTGTTGAATAGACTCACTTTGAAAATCATTAATTTGTTATATTGGCTTAATAAAGCCACTTTTTATTTAATTTTAAATGCATTCTTTTTTGAATGAAGAAAAAAAATTAAACAGTTCTTGAATTTTAAAATATTATTTAAATCATTGAGTTATCTCAACAAAAATTGAATCTATTTCATCTCATAAATTGTTTATTGCTGCACTTAAGTATTGGTTATTCTTTTGAAAAAAAATTAAAATACTTTTTCTTGCACTTTGGTGATTTTTTTTTTTATTAATATCGAAATTTAATTTAATATTTTATTCATCCGAAAGTCGAAGAAAAACACAAATTGGTGATTTACTGTGCACTTTGATATAAAAAAGGTTGAATTAACAATTAAAGTGATGTAAATAATTGATAGTTTGCTTTGATCAATCTAGTAAAAAGGTCATAAATTATTACTGAGGATCCGAAAATAAAATCCAAGGATCTTTATTTTTCTTAATTTAAAGAATTAATAAAAAAAATTAAAGATAAAATTCTTTTTTTTTTCATTTTCCAAAGAAGGAAATCACCAATCAATAGAATTAAGAGGAGAGAAAAAAAAGGATATGTTGAGAGGAATGCTACTTTTATTCATATTCATATATGGATTGAAATCGATGGAAATATTAATGGAGAATGGAACTACAAAGCATTATTATACTCCAGCATTTGCTGGTAACAAACATAAAATACAAAATGGAACCATAATCACTTTTTTGAGTTTATTGGGGTACACTTCAAAAGAATTGCAGGCATGTGATAGGTAACATTTCCATCAATATAAAAGGAATTAAAAAAATTTATATTATCACTTAAAATAATTTCCTCAATGAATAACACTGAGAGATTTAAAATCATAATATATTCTCAATTTACACTTTTCATCAACATTCAAACCATTTTATTCAACAACGGATTGTTTTTATACTGCCTCATTATTCGCGAAATATTTTGCATAAATAATTAATAAAATTCGAAAAACAAAAAATTTTATTAATTAATTGCATCCTTAATGAAACAAGATGAAACAAATGACAAGTGATATAAAAATTCTATGATTAATATCTTTAAAGATTTATAAAATAATGATAAGATTAAAATATCATCTTTAAAGAGATAGGACATTTTATTAAATTCATTAATTTCAAAACTCAAACTATAGGGCTTCTCCAAATTCTTTTTTAAACGGATCCATTGCAATCGTAGCTCCATACGGTAAAGAAATAAAAAAAATATATTTTTATTTAAATCGATCCGAATAAATTTTCAGGAGGATGTTCTACAGAGGCTCATATAGTGGTTAGATTCAAAAAAAAATTTTGAATCAAATAAAAATTATAAAATATTTTTTTTTTTTTTTTAAAAGGTTGCACAGTAAAATTTTTTTTTAACTTACACCTCAGTAGTATGTAGTTCAATCATTAATTCTCTAATTATTTTCTATTTCAACAGAAATGCAGGTGCCATTGGAGTGATAGTAATAGGGGATCCAATATGGAAGTAAGAAGAAAAATTAAAAATTAATATTTTTTGCTTTTGAATATCAATTGGAAATCTATTTGACAATATCAATCCCATTATAATCAAAAAATATTGGTTCAAATTTAATACAAGTATAAATAAATTGAATTAATTATCTTTCCATAAATAACTATTTTCCTTTAAATATGTCATTTATTTTTTTTATTTCAAGGATTTGCAGTACCACAGATTACAAATCCAAGCATTTCAAGAACACCATCCCTGCAGTGTGCATCTCGGGAGAGGATTTCACTGATCTCATGAAAATCATAGTAGCAAATTACAACAAAACAACACCAGAGTAAAGAAATTAAAAATAAATTTTTTTTCTTTTTAGTATAAATTATATTCAGAGAAATTATTTAATATTTTATAATTTTTTATTTATAATTAAAAATTTATCTTTTATCATTTTTTTTAATAGACCTACCATTGCAATATTGAACGAAGATCCCAGTCAGTTCGAGACACATCTTAACTACAAGCTGATTAACTTTAGTACAATTTTTTTTTTTGTGTTGTACATCATATTGGGTCTCGCAACTCTGTACAGGCTCATCCTCTTCTTTATATATGAAGGAAAGAGATTTTCAATTCCCAAACTAATCTTGTCAATCAGTATTTATTGTAAAAATTTTTGTTAATATTTTTTATTGTTATTTTTTTTTATTTTCTTTGCTATTATTTTTTTTTAACATTATTATTTATTTGATGTTTTTTTTTGATTTTTTATTCATTTTTATTTATGATTTTTTTTGATTTTTTTTATTTTTTAAATTTTTTATTTTTTATTTTAATTTCATATTTTAATTATTTCACATTTTTTTTATTTTTCAGATTTTCTTTACATTTTTTTTTTTTTTGTTTTATTTGGATTTTTTATCCCTATTTTTTTATGATTTTTTTATTTTTTATTTTTTTTATTTTTATATTTATTAATTGACCTTTTTTTTAGCTTGTGTAGCAAATGCAATAGTGGTTATCGACTTGCAAGGATTCAGAGGCTGGTACAACACAATGCAATACCAAACAACATACTACTTTTGGCTGTCCACCCCAGTGATGTACGAGTTCATCATCTTCTCTGGTTACATCGGAAACGTCCTCGCCGAAATTTCTCACAAAAAAGAAACCAAAAAGCAAATCAAAATTGTCAATTTTTTCATTGTTACTACCATTGTTGTAAAAATTTTTTTATTTTTATTTTTTATTTTTATTTAATATTTTTTTTTTTTAATATTTTTCATTTTATTTTTTAATTTTTTTATTATAAAAGATTTTCTATACTACTACCAACATTGTTTTTTCTGTTTATGGCTTCACTTGGAACTTCAATCAGCAGATTGGTAACTCGATCACTGTCATCACATCCATCATGATTGGTACATAAAATTTTTTTTTTAAAAAATAATGTGAAAAAAAAATTAAAAAATTTAAAAATAATTTAAAATTAAATTGAAAAATATTTAATTTGTTTTCTTTTTTAAACAAAGGGGTTTGTGGAGTGTTTTTTCTTTTTTCTGCTTGCTTTCTTATTTTCAAATTAAACTCTGCTGTCAACAAAGTTTCGGACAACAAAATCCAAAAAAGGAGAAGGAGGTACATCTTTTTATCAGTCATGATGGTTTTGAGTTTCTTGGTAAAAAAGAACATTTTTGTTTAAATTAAATTTTTCATTTTTTATTTTTTTTTTTTTATTGATAGGTTGATGTTGCAGGGTTCAGTTTTACAGTTGCGATTTCTTTTAAGAGTGTTCAAAACAACATATCTACTTTTTTCATCATTTATTTAATATTTAATGCCACCACAATCGTTTGGCTGATCATCTTGTTGTTGATTTTCAGTCCCAAACCTATCAACCTTCGAAAGAAAGAAGCAAAGCTGGAATTGAAGAACAGTGATGAACTGAAAGCTGATTTCAAAAAAAAAGAAAAAAAAAAAAAGAAAAAAAGTCAAAGCATCAACTTTTCTAAGAGCGTTGTTGAAGTGGCAAGTGAAATAAGCTGAGTTCCTTTCCCACTTTTTTCCCAAGAAAATTTTTTTTCAATTTTTTCGTTTTTGTAATTATAAATTAATAAATAATTTTTAAAAAATAAAAAAAGAAAAAAGCATCTGAATAAATAAAAACTTTTTATTTTTGACTCATACTTTTTAAAGCAATAGTTTAAAATTGTTTTGTATATTTTCGAAATATTGGGAATAGACTATCCAAAAATCACTTTCTTCTTCTCTTGTCATCAAAGATCTAATCTGATTGTCAATAGAAGACAAAGGATAATAAGAATTTCCTACTTTGACAGAAGGTTGTTTTACATCCTCATATTTAGCCTCAATAACTTGTTCATCGTCAGAATCATTGTCGGAATCAGAATCCTCCATGTCATCATCCAAATCAATGTTGTCAAAGTTTTCTTTGAGACTTCTCAAGTAATAAACAGCATCTTCCTTTGAAAGAGATTGTACGTTGTCGTAAATAGGGATATAATTGTCATAGTTCTTCATTTCGAACATTGAAAACAAACCAGTCTCATCAATTTCTTCTTCAGGAGGCCTAAAATAAAATTTAATAAAAAATTTCAATCAAAGATAATTTAAATAGAGTATTTTATGAATTAAATAAAAAATAAAAAAATAAAAATAAAAAATAAAATAAAAAATAAATTCAATATAAAATAATAAATAAATTAAAAATGATTAATAAATAATAAAAAATAAAATTTGAAATTAAAATTAAATTTGAAATTTATTTTTTTACTTTTCGTCAGCGATCCATTTAGGAACAGTGCTCACATAGGTGTTCTTCTCCAAAACTTTTTCAGTTCTTTCAGTGACCTCCAAAGTAACAGCCTCAGGAGGCAAAATTAATCCATCCACCTCAATTCCCTCATAAACAAAATCAACGACAACTTCTTGTTTGGCAACCATGATGTGAGCATTATCGATGCTTTCTGTTGAAAACTCGTGTATTGTTTGACCTTCCAATTCTTTTAATCTAAAAAATTATTTTAAAATTAATTTTATTTTCCTTTTTTTTTATTTAAATTATTTTTTATTTTTTTTCTTTGTTGTATTTTCATTTTTTATTTTATTTATTTCTATCTTTTAAAAATTTTTTATTTTCATTTTTTATTTTTGTTTTTTATTTTGTTGGTTTTTTATTTTTATTTTTTTTATTTTTATTTTTTATTATTTATTTTTTATTTTTTATTTTTTATTTTTTATTTTTTATTTTTTATTTTTTATTTTTTA
>JAMYWO010000096.1:0-68051 GCA_024220525.1 Cochliopodium minus | reverse complement strand
TGTAATCACTTGTCACATGCTTGTAATTCTTTTGCAGTTGTTCCCAATAATCCAACAAATGTAATGATCTTTCCGTTTACTATCGGTGATTTATTTCCAAAGAAAGGTTGTGTATAATAATGCTTCGTCGTTCCATTTTCCAACAATACATCAAAAGCATTTATACTCAATATCATACAAATCAAAATTAATATCTTCCTCCCATTCATTTTTTGAATCGAATATCTTCAAATTAATTTTTTTTAATTTATTTTTAATTTTGTGAAAAATTTTCTTCCTCAATATATTTGATACATTCATCTTCTTTTTTTAAATTAAAAGAATATACTGTGGTTCACAAAGGACAATTAAGTGAAAGATCTATAAATCACTTTTTATACATATCAAGATAGAAATCAAAACAAACTATTCCATTCCACTTTTCTTTCAACACTTGAATTCCTTTTTGTTTTTCATTTAAAAAAAAATCAAAGATTTTAAAATAAAATATTGAAGATATCTTGAAAAATAATAAAATTAAAATAATATTTTTTTTTGCATGCTAACAAAAAAAAACATATATGCAAATTCTAAACCAAATTCAATCAAAATTTTCTTTTTGAAACCTATTATTGTTGAATAAACTTTTATAAACTTTGATTCAATTTTGTTTGAAATAAAAAAAAAAATAAAAAAGTAAATTTAGGAATCTAAAATTATCAAATATTGAAGAAAATTTTGTAAATTTCAAAATACAAAGAAAAAAGAATTTAAATTCAAGGATAAAAAATTTTATTGGAAAATTGGAGATGGAAATATTAAAATTCCTTTTAATTCCTTTAAAAATACACCAAAAAATAAATAAAAATCAATTCATTTCTATGAAACTCTTATTAGCACTAGTCAAGTCCTTGGTTTCAGTGGTGAAGCTTTTGTTTTCTTCACTTTTTTTCAAATTAAAGCTGCTTCCACTATTCTTCTTGGGATCTCTGGGACTGAAAACAATCAACATAATTAAAAACCATCCAAAGATATCAATATTGAATATCATGTAAATGGCCATGAATGTTNACGATTTGTAAAGGAAAACTTGTTTTACAGTTCAATTTCATTCAAATAATTTTTTAACAAGTAAATTCATATATTTCCATCAAAAATAATTTCATAATTAAAGATTTAATGAGATATATAGACACATATCAAACTATGCATTTAATCAATTCGATTAATATTAATATTAATTTTCTTTAATTTAAATAATAAAATTGAAAAAGATCCTGATCCAACAATAGAAGACAGTTATAGAAAAGAAATAAAAATGGACAATGAAATAATTACACTGGATATATTAGATATATATTCAGAGGAAGGGTACCAGACAATGAGAGACAAATGGATAAGATCATGTCAGGGATTTGTGTTGGTATATTCCATTACATCTAGGTACTCTTTCGAAATGATAGAAACTTATTATGGACAAATCTTAAGAATATTCGATCGTAAACAAAAAATTTCTTTTAAAATTTTGAAAATAATTTTCATTTTAAAAATAGTTGACGAAAATAATGGTAAAAAAAAAATATGAAAGAAATAAAACTAAAATTTTCAAAATATTAAAATTTTTTTTCAATTCAGACTTCCCAATAGTTTTGGTAGCCAATAAATGTGATTTGGAAGATGAAAGAGATGTCAGTAAGGAAGAAGGAGAACAACTCGCAAAGAAGCTTCATTGCCATTTCTTCGAATCATCCGCCAAATTGAGGCTGAATGTGGATGAAGCATTTTATGAACTAACTCGTTCATACAAGAAAAGAATTGAAAAAATGAAAAATACAAAGAAAAATAACAAGAATTGTGTTTTATTTTAAAAAAAAATAATAAAAAATTAATAAAAAACTAATAAAAAGAAAATTTTTTTTTTTAAAACATTTTTTTAATTGAACATTTTTGCTATTTCATCTCTTCCGACAATATGTTTGGTGAGAGTTAAGGTGATGTCATGTGCAGCACAAGCGAAGACATGGACGTTGGAGGGGATATTCACGTAGCACAAATAAAGATTTCCACTAATTACAAAGCTGAGTTCTTTTTTATCCAAGTCAATCAACATCCCAATCTACCAAAAAATAAAAAAATAAAAAAATAAAATATTGAAAATTAAAAATTAAAAATCAAAAAATAAAAAATAAAAATCAAATCAAATGAAAAATAAGTTTTTTTACAGCTTGTGGTTGTGTAAATTTAGGAATGGTGTCTGCTATTGGAAGTTTCACAACGTTCGGATGAGAAGATTGGAGAAAACGGGCGTCATAACCGACAACCAAACAACTTTGAGCGCCTCCTATGCACTCATAAAGGGGGATGTTATCAGTAGTGGCGATACCAAAAAACAAAAAACCTCCCTAAAAAAAAAATAGGAAATAAAATGAATATTTAAAAAAAAATAAAAAATATTTTAAAGAAATAAAAAATAAAATAAAATACAAAAATAAAAAATAATTTAAAAAATTAAAATTATTGTTAAAATTACCCCAGACTTTTCTAGTTGTGCTTCTATGTAATGCACACCGGAACTGACATTATTTTTAGAAAGAATACAATTCCAAGAAACATAGTTGGGTCCTTAGAAAAAATGAATAAAAAAAAATAAAAAAAAATAAAAAATTAAAAATAAAACAAAATAAAACAAAATAAAAATAAATAAAAAAATAAAACAAAACAAAAAATATTTAATGAAAAAATAAAAATAAAAAATAAAATTAAACAAAAATATTTACCAGTACTTATAGTTTTGTCCAAGTTGGATAATTGGAAGATGGGACCTTTGTTGTTGGAGTCCCATTCCAACAGGGAACAGTGGGCGCTATTCGCCCCTTCGTTTTCATTCATTTTGCCTCTCAAGTACTTTATTTGCATTTCCATTTGGTCCAAATAATCTTCTGCCTTTTGCCTTCCTATTTGAAAAAGAAAATATAAAATAAAATTAATAATAAATTTTTTTAATTAAAAAAAAAAATTTAAATAAAAAAAATATGTTTTTAAAATTAAAAAATTAAAAAAAAATAATAAATTGAAAATATAAAATAAAATAAAGTTTTTTATTTTAAAACAAATTTAAAAAAATAAAAATTTAATAAAAAAATAATAAAAAATTATGAAATAAATTAATTAAAAAATTTACAATAAAAAAAAAGTTTTTTTTACCAACAATATACTTTGTGAGGGAAACAGTCACCGCGTGAGCGGAACATGCGAAGACGTGGACGGGAGAAGGGATGTTGGAGTATGCCAAAAGTTTCTTTCCCTGTATCACATAGCTGAACTCCTTTCTGTCCATGTCCACATACAAACCAACCTAAACAAAAAAAATAAAAATAAAAAATAAAATAAAAATAAAAAAAATATAAAAAAATAAAAAATAAAAAATAAAAAAAATGAAAATAAAAAATAAAAATAAAAATAAAAATAAAAATAAAAATAAAAAATAATAAATTTGAATAAACGAAATAAAAAATAAAAATAAAAATAAAAATAAAAATAAAAATAAAAAATAAAAAATAAAAAATAAAAAATAAAAAATAAAAAATAAAAAATAAAAATTATAAAAAAAATTTAAAATAAATTAAAATAAATTTTTAAAAAAATAAAAATTTATAAAAAAATTTAAAAAAATTAAAATAAATTTTAAAAAAATAAAAATAAAAATTTTTTGAAATAATTTTTACAACTTGAGTTTGTGTAAACTTTGGAATGAGATCTACAATTTGATGCTTCACAACACCAGGATGGCACCTCTCAACAAAACGGGCGTCGTAACCTGCTACTAAACAACTTTGAGCTCCACCTATACATTCTCCATAGGGAATGTTTTCAGGTGTGGCAATACCATAAAAAAGAAATCCCAACTTTTCAAAATAATAAATGAAAAAAATAATAAAATAAAAATGAAAATGAAAAATAAAAATAATAAATAATTATAAAAAAATAAATAATATTCAATCAAAAAAAATTGATTACTCCTGACGTATCTATAGATGCTTCGACATAGTGCGCTCCAGAGGTTATTGAATTTTTTGAAAGAATACAATTCCAAGCAATATAATTTTGTCCTTATAACATAAAAAATTAAATTTTATTATTAATTGTTTTATTATTTTATTGATTTATTGATAAAATTTGATTTATTTAATAAAAAAAATTATTTTTATTTTTGAGTACCTGTGGTAAAAGTCCTGTTGGAATCTGTCAAAGAAAAAATGGGTCCTTTCTTTGTGATGTCCCACTCCAACAAAGAGTTGAAATTATTCAGTTCACAATTGAGTTTGTCAGATTTATTGAGATAATTTTGTATTTTCTTTTCTCCTACAAAAAAAAAATCAAAAAAATTAAAAATTATTTCAAAAAAAATATTAATTCAAAATTAAAATATTTTTTTTTACCTTTAATATGTTTTGTGAATGTGATGTCAACATTGTGAGCGGCACATGCGAAGACGTGAACACTTGGAGGGATATTGCTGTAAGCAAGAATTCTGTTTCCTTTGATTATGTAGCTCAACTCCTTCTTTTCCATGTCGATAATCAATCCCACCTGAAATCATTCAAATGAAAAAATTGAAGGTTTAAAAAAAAGTTATGTTAGATATAAGATTATAAGAACTTGATATAATAATAAATTATAATTTAACAATAATCTTAGTATGTTGAAATTTTTTATAAGATCCTCAAGATTATTTCAATATATTGAAGAATATATCTTATATCCTTTTAATCTTTTGAATATATGAAGATTTTACTCTTTGTGGCTCACTGAATTTGGGAATTGAATCTGTGATGGTATGTTTCACAACGCTTGGATGCGATGATTGAACAAATCTCGCATCATATCCAGCTATCAAACAACTCTGAGATCCACCAATACATTCATTGTAAGGGATATTACTATTGGTTCCAATACCATAAAAAAGAAATCCTTCCTATTGTTAATTAATCAATGATATTTTGTTTGGAAAATATTTTGTACAGAAATATATTCGTGTTAATTTGATTATTGAAAGTAGGATGGTCTATGTTTTCATATGAATTCATTTCCATTTAATATTTTTTTTTACCCCAATTTTGTTTATATATGCTTCAACATAGTTCACCCCCGTTGTAAATACATTCTTTGATAATATACAATTCCAGGAGATATAATTTGTTCCTATATTTTGAGTGAGGAAAAAAAGAAATATGGTGAGAAAATGTGTTTGTCGAAATACAGAAATAAAAAAATTAAAACAATCATAAAATAAATATGAAAATTTCTTTGATAAAAACAAAAGGGAAGAGATATCAAAACCAATTATGTTTATCTTCAAATGTTTTTTTTTATTATTTTGAATTTTCTTGTGAATTATATAACCACAAATAAATGTATCATTCCCAATCTTTTTATGTCATCTAATTAGGTATATAAAAAATATATATTTTTATTTTTTTTATAAATTCTTATAATGTTGTTATTTTGTCTTATGAAATAAATATCCAATCTTACCTGTCGAGAATGTCTTTCGATTATTACTCAATTCAATGATATTTCCTTTCTTCTCCTTATCCCATTCCAATAAATTGGGAATATCATCTTCCCCTAAACTAGATTCAGTTGAGAAATTACCATTCCCCATTTGATATATTTTGTCAACAAAAAGTTTTTTTATAAAACGGTTCAAAAAAAAAAAAAGCTTGAAAAATATGAAATTCTTTTTTTTTAATATTTTTTTTTTGATAGAAGATGGATTGCAAATATATATATGAGGATTATAATTTGTGAAGTTGATAGAATGGGAGTAAAAATCTGAAAAATAATAGTATTTTTGAATTTAATTAATTAATTTATCTCTGTGGTGAGAATATCCAACAAAAGATACTGCATTCACATTTTTTGTGTACTCCTTTATACGTTGCTCTATCTCAAGTATCCTTTCCTTGTCATTCTTGTCAAAAGTTCTGTTCTGGCAAACAAAAGAGATGTTCTTGGTTGAAGGGATTCTAAGAGGTTCTGTCTCTAAACCAAAATTTTAAAGAGATGATATTAAAGAAAAGGATATTTTTAAAAGAGTTTACTTAAATCAAAGCCCAAATTCTCAGCAATTTTGGAGAGAAAATTAAGGTATGTCTTGTACTGTCCAAGTCTATTGTCATTGTCTTTGAATCTCCCTTGAAAGTCATAAAAACAGCATGGAAGAAGGAAAAATTTACAGTTTGAATTATGAGCAATCAAAGCGATCCAAGGAGACAATTCATCACAATGATTCCCAATGATGTATTCCTCTTCTACTTTGTAATCTAAAGGATTTATTGCCACTTTATCGTATCTTTCTATCCCGAGTCTATCCCATATATCTCTTTTTTGTAAATCTATTCCTTTCCCTTTATAACCTTCCATTTTTTCAATTTTTTAGTAATATAAAAATTAAAAATTTAATTAATATACCTTCACAATTTAAAATGTAAACCAAAAGACCATTTCCACAACCTTTATTTTTTTTTATTCAATAATATGAATTTTATTTTTAAAAAAAAACAAATTTTTGTTTTTTTACCTAAATCAATAAAGGTCTGATTGTCTTCTCTTTTTGAATCCTTTTTTTCCTTTTCCCACAAACATATCAGGAAAGCAGCGATCAAAATATCCTCATAAACAGATTTCTTTGCAAACTCTTCAGTTTTCCAAAAGGTGTCATTAATCCAGTTTTTGTATTTTTTCTTTAGCTCTTCGTTTTTTTTCTTGAAGTTTTCTTTAGTAACCAGATTATCAAGAACTACCCTTTTCACATAATTAGGATTTTGGGACCTTTCATAAAAAAAAAAAATAACTTATTTGTTTAAAAAAGTTTTTGATTTTTTACATACCATTTTTTAAACTTTAATAAAACTTGATTTGCAATATGTTTCATTTTTTCTTTATAGTCACAATTTTCAATATGAATTGCATTTAAACTAATTTTTTTCTCTTTACTTTCATAAACAAAACCATATTTCTCTACTTTGGGATAATAATAAGGCAAATACTTGTTTTTAATTAGATTTTCATCGCTTGGAAAGATTGGTGTGAAAATGCATCTGCTCGTTTCTTTATCAGTATTGTATATATCAATTTCTTCTTCGATATTATTTTCTTCATTTCTTGAATATATTTTTCTTTTAAATTGTATTTTGTAAACATCTTCCTTGTTTGTGAATATCTTCAATATCTCTTCCAATTTCGATTCTATTTTCAATCTTTCCACTATCTCCTTTTCTTTATTGAATATGTTTATCTCGTTAATGATTTGATAATTCATTCCTTTGTAAAGATTCTCTGCTTCCAAAATCCAATTCAAAATAATCTTCAAAATAATTTTTTAATTTTTGAGAAAAAAGAAAGAATATTGTTGTGATTATTGTTATACTTTAAAAAATAGTTGATGATTTTCTATTTCCAATTCTATATTCTCGACAACCACGAATGCTCCTTCCTCTTTCATTTTTTTTTTTTATAGAATTTTGTGATCTTAGTTGAACAATTAGTGATTCATAATTTTGTGAGAAAGAATCAAGTTTTAAAAAAAATTTTGATTTAATTGATAAAAACTCTTTTGAGTTTCATGATAAATTCCCCATTAATCCCTTTTCAGATTAAATTTCAAATTATAATTATTAATTATTAATTCCATTTCGCATTTAATGCCGATATATTTAAAAATAAAAGTGAATGTCATTTAAAAATCAACATCCATACATATCTTCAAACTTTTTGTCCAAATTCTTCTATTCATGGGCAACCAGTAATTTTACTCTTCATTTTTTTACTGTGGTCATTTTTAAAAATTTTTAATTTTACTTTCAAGATTTGATATACAAAGGATTCAAAGGGAAATTAAAGAGTAAAAGAAAAGAAAATCATATTTCAATCGATTGAAACTTATTCAACTTTTATTTTAATAAAATAAAATAAAAGATGATGATTATTGGGAAAATCTTGAAGAAAATTCATCTGTAAATTGCCACAAGAAGATAGATGATCTATGGATCGAAGAATTGAAAAAAGAAAAGTAATTATTAAAATTATACAGTATAATATAATAACCTATATTTTTTTTGTATTTTAGTCCATCTTTGAAAAGAGCTGTATTCAATACTATTGACAAAAAATCATATATTATACCAGTTATTCTATATTTATGCGCCAACTTTTTTTCCCTCTTCACGATTGCATACACTGTAAAATAATTTCTTCAAAAAATTCAAATATATTTAATCCTATCAATACATTAGTTGAAAAAGTTGATGATATGGTTGGAGCAAAGTACAGAAAAGTATATACCATTGAATATTTAAAAAAAAAAAATAATTATATCAAAAAAAATAAAAGAAAAAACAGTTCCATTTACAAACCTCAATTATATTCTGTTTTCGTTTTCGTTGGTAAGTCTTTTTTTGATAATATTAATTATGTGAATTAAATAATAAAATAACAAGGAATATTTATCTGTGACACTCTTAAACTTCATTTGTATGATTTTTCCTATAAATTGGGAATGAAAGCAAAGATAGGTAAAAAAAAAAATTCTATTTATCATCTTATCCTTTATTTTATTTAATAGGATTAATTTCTATGATATACAAAAAGTTATTGTGTCTTCAGTCTCCTTACTCTGTTGGAGAGATCGCAGATTTAAGTAATCTTTTTTATTAAATAAATAAAAAATCAAAAAGTTGATTATTTAATTTCTAGTAACCAATGATGTGGACTCTATAAATTTAGTAAAAAATAAATCATTGAATTTATTAAAAATTAAATTTTTAAAACTCAGTTTATTTGCGACATGCACTCACTTTGGTATCGAACAACTTTTTTACAAAAATAATAAACTTGTTTTAAATAATAAAGTTGTTTTACAAAAATATTAACTTGTTTTAAAAAATAGGTTTCCTATCGTCTTACTTTTTTCTGCCATCGTGTTGATTGGTTTCGAAATAAAACTATCAGTTCTACCAGGAGTTGGAGCTATCTTTGTTTGTGAGAATTTTTGTTTTTTATTTTTATTTTTCTTTCTTCATTAACTAAAATAACCTTTTTTCAGGCCAAGCATTGATGATGTATTTTGCTATTAAGAGTTCTATTTACCAAAAAAGAGCTCTTCATTTTACGGATAAAAGAATACAATTCATGAACGAAATAATAGTTGGCATTCAAATTGTGAAGGTTATTTAAATGATTTACAATTTTGGATCAATTTTATTTTTAAAATAGTTTTATGCTTGGGAGGTATTTCACAATTATATCCATATTTTATATAAAATAATCATAATCTTTATTTTTTTCCTAGAATTCTTTCTCCAAAGAAATTTCAAAAGTAAGAAAGAAAGAAGAAAAAGAAATATTAAAATCCTTCATTTTCACTGGACTGAGTTTTCTTTTTGCCGTAAAACATATCTCTGTTTGCCAAATTTATAAAATTAATTATTTGTTTTAAATAGTTGAATGGAGTGGCTATTGCAGTATTCGTTAGTGTTCTTATGTACGCTTATAAAACCAATGTTTACCGAGGATCAACGTAACTTTTTATTATTATCAAATAATTAAACAAACTTATTTCCAAATAATTTAAATAGAATTTTTACTGCTTTTTCTCTTTATTTCTGTTGTCTATTTCCTTTGACAAGCTTTGCAAGTACACTTGGAAATATGACAAAATGTAAATCATTTCAAATTTTTAAAATTTATTAAATTTTAAATCAAAAATTATTCAGCAAACATTTCGTTTGGAAGAATACAAAATTTTTTACTTCAGACAGAGATCAATATCTTGTTTTCTACCACTAATTCCGAGACACCTTCCTTAAAACTCAAAAATGCGTCATTCAAATACCCCAACAATCCATCCATCAATCAAAAAGATATTTTCCAAATACGAAATATTTCACTTGAATTAAAAGAGCCTTCCACTTCAATAATAATAGGTTTTAAATTTTTTGAAATCTTCAAATTTTTAGAAAATTTTAATTCTTTTTTTTTAATAAAGGATCGATAGGTAGTGGTAAAAGCACTTTGTTACAAGGAATTATTGGAGGTGTTGATAAAATTGAAGGAGATATTGAAATAAATGGATCAATAGCTTGTAAATTATTTTAACTTCACTTTTTATTTTTATTTTTGTTTTAGATGTTCCTCAACAAGCATGGATCATAAATGAGACAATCAAAGAAAATATTCTCTTCGGAAAAGAATTTGATAAAAAGAGGTACGAAAAGGTAGTTAAAGTTTGCCAACTAATCAAAGACTTTGAAATGATGAAAAACTATGATTTAACTTCTATTGGTGAGAAAGGGGGTAGAAAGAACAATTTTAGTACAAAATTTTATTTAAAAAAATTTTTTTTAGTTAATTTAAGTGGAGGACAAAAACAAAGAATTAGTTTAGCAAGAGCTGTATATTCAGATAAAGACATTTATCTTTTAGATGACGTTTTGAGGTTAAAAAAAATCATTTTTTGAAATAATCATTTTAAAAATATTTAACTTATTTAACAATAATTCATTTTTTAGTGCTGTTGATACCAAAGTTGGGAAGAGTATTTTCAACAGATGTATCAAACATTTTCTTTCGGAGAAAATAGTTATCCTCGTTACCCATCAACTCCAATACGCTCCCAGATGTGACAACGTAATTCTCATGAAAAGTGGAAATGTTGAATTTCAAGGTTCTTTTGAAGATGGAATGCAAAACAACAAATATTTCCAAGAAGTAATCAGTTCAAGTCTCCAGAGTAAAAAAAAAAGAGTTCTTTTTAGAAATATTTTGAAAATTCTTTTTAAAAATTTTAAAAAATTAATTTTAAATGTTCAAAATATTTTTTTTACAGACATGAAAAAAAATGATTTTTGTGTTCTTACAAAATCTCGTTTGAGTATCTCAAATACTGAGGAAAGAGAGAGTACAAATATGTATGATAAGATGAGGGATTCTCTTCTACTCTCCAAAAGCTCAATCAATAATTTCTTAAAGCCAAACAAGATCAGCAATGAGACAACAAAAGAAAATAAAGAGGAATTACCTATCAAAAAATCTCTAGAAAAAGTTAAATTGGAAATAATTAAAGAAGATGAAGTAGAAACTGTCTTTTCTAAAGAAAACACCTTTGAAATTGTCAACATTATCGAAAAAGAAGAAGACTCTCTAGATGTCAATTCATGGCAAACTTTGTTGAAATATCTTTTCATTTTGGGTCCGCTCGTTTTCCTTTCCTATTTCTTCGTTTTTTGCACCAAAGAAGCTTTGAGGTTTGCTTCTGATCTCTGGATCACCTATTGGTTTCAAAACAAATACCCCTCTCTCAAAAAGATTCAATACACCTACATTTATATTATTTTATTTTCTACAAACTTTTTTCTCTTTATTATTGGATTTATTATTTATTCTCTTTGGAGTGTCAAAAGTAATTTTTTTATTTTTATTTTTATTTTTTTTTATAAAATTTTCTTTTTTAAAAAATATATATAGGTTCCTCTTCTCTTCACAACAAAGTGTTTCATAAAGTTTTGAGAGCCACTTCTCATTTCTTTCATAGCAATCCAACAGGAAGAATTTTGAACAGATTTTCTAAAGATCAAGACAATATTGATTCTAAAGTAAAAAATAAAAATAAACAAAATCAAACAAAATTAATAAACGAAATTTATTTAATAAAAATAAAATACAAATTAAAAAAATAATAAAAAATGATAAAAATAAAATTAAAAATTAAAAATTAAAAAAAAAAAAATTTAAAATTTGTAATTTATTTAAAATAAAAATGAAAAAAAATAATTAATAAAAAAATTATCTATTTAAAACAGTTTCCGATGACATTTGTCCAAATGCTAGTTGTTGCCATATTAATAATAGGAATGTATGTAGTGATAGCGATATCCTATGTTTGGTTTTTGATCCCTTTGCCTGTCATATTCGTTCTGTTTCTTACCATCATTATCTTTTTCCGAAGTACCACAAAGCAAGCCAAAGTGGAAGAAGCACTAAGGAGATCTCCCATCATTTCTTTATTTCAACAATCTTTAATGGGTATTTAGTATATTTAACTTTTTGTTATTTTATTTTTATAAAATAATTTATATTTTTGTTATTTAATTTTTTTTATTAATTAATTTATTTTAATTTTTATTTTCTAATTTTATTTTTAAATTTTTTATTATTTATTTTAATGTGTGGATTATTTTATGAAGGTCTATTGTCAATTAAAACGTTTGGAGTTGAAAATAAATTTATGGAAGAAAACAGAGTTCTCATAGATGAATACACAAGAGCCAACTTCGTGATTTGGATAGCAGGTAGATGGTTGAACATAAGGTAATATTTTATTTATTAAAAATATCTATAATCCTCTTCATAATTAAAATTAAAAAATGTACAGATTTTTTTTGATACCTCATTAAACTTGATCTCAATATATTTATTATTTTATATTTATTATTTTATATTTTTTTATTATTAAAATTTGTTTTAAAATTATTCAAAAAAAAAAAAAATGATCAATTTAAATTTTTAAAAAAATAATCATTTTGAAACAAAAAAAGATTGGTTGTAGTTACTACTTTCACCATTTTGTTCGTTTGTTTGTTGAGTTCAAATTTGAATTCACTTTCTTCAAAAACAGGTTTAGCGATATCTTATTCCCTCTCTGCTATCTCGTATCAAAATATTCTTTTATTTATTTCTTTTATTATTTAATTCTCATTTTCATTTAATTTTTTTTATTATTTAATTCTTATTTTCATTTTTAATTTCTTTTATTTTTTTCTTTTATTTTTTAATTCTCATTTTCTATTTAATTTTCATTTTTTTTTCTATTTTTTTTTTCCATTTTTAAAAAAGTTTTTCGAACTGGTTTGTAAGACAATTTGTTGAAACAGAAATGTTTCTGGTAAATTCCGAAAAATATAAAAAATAAGAAAAAATAAAAAAATCACTAAAAATTTTTTTCAAAAAAAAAAAAAAAAAACAGACTTCAATTGATAGGTGATTAAAATAAAAATAAATAAAAAGATATAAAATGAAAAATAAAAAAATTTCTTTTAAAGATTGATGTACTATTTGGAAAATGTTCCAACAGAAAAAGAGAAAGGAACAATAAAACCAGATGAGAATTGGCCATCAAAGGGAGAAATTTCGTTTGAAAATGTTTCCGCCAAGTACAACATTGACTCTCCTGGTGTTTTGAAGAACGTCACTTTTGACATAAAATCCAATCAAAAAATCGGGATAGCTGGGAGGTAAATGGATTGAGTTGTTTTTTAATAAATAAAATAAAAATGAAATTCTTTTTTTTTTATTTATTCAGGACAGGTATTATTGAATTTTTTTTTTAAAAAAAACGCAAAAACTTTAAAAAAAAATTTAAAAAATTATAGGAGCAGGTAAATATTAATGTTTTTTACAAAATTTTTTTTTTATTGATTAATTTAAATTTGTCTTATTTTAATCTATTTTTATTTTTAATTTTAAATTTGATTTTATTAAACTTTTTTTTATTTATTAATATTATTTATCTTATCTGATTTTATTATCAAAAAAAAAAAAAAAAAAGGGAAATCTACACTGATATCTGTCATTTTCAGACTCTTGGAAATAGATAAGGGGACAATAAAAATAGACGGAGAAGACATTTCCAAAATGGATCTTTTCCAAGTAATAAAAATCAGAAAAATAAACTTTTTTTTGATAAATTTTAAAAATTTAAAAAAAAATTAAATCTTTTTTTTTGTTGATAGTTACGTTCTAAGCTTTCCATTATACCTCAAGAACCCATTTTGTTCTCTGGGACTGTAATTCTCAATCTTAAACAAATTATTCACTGTCAATAACAAAAAAAAATAAAAAATTAAAACTCAGATAAGAAGCAATCTGGATCCTTTCAATGAATACAATGATGACGAAATCTGGTAAAAATATTAAATTCAATTTTTCTTAATTTATTTTTTAAATTTTTTAGTTTTTATTTTAAAATTTTTTAACTTTAATAATTTTATTTTTATTTTATTAAATTCCAATTATTTAGGCAAAGCCTTGTAAAGGTGGAAATGATGGATGTAATCAATAATTTGGAAAACAGATTGCAAAGTGCAGTGACAGATAATGGCAACAACTTTTCAGTTGGACAAAGACAGCTCATTTGTAAAAAAAAAAATAAAAAAAAAAATAATTAATTTAAAAAATTAAAAATAATTGTTAAAAATGTTTTTACAAGGTATTGCAAGATCAATTTTGAAGAAGTCCAAAATAATCTTTTTAGACGAAGGTTTGTTTTTTCCAATTAAATTTTTTTTAAATTCATTTTCAAAAATAAAAGCAACAGCGAATGTCGACACAAACACTGACAAGTGGTAAGATTGAAAAATAAAAAGATTGTAATTTATTTATTTTCTTTAAATCACAGCATCCAAAAAGTTATAAGAAAATATTTTGTTGATTGTACCATCATCACCATTGCACACAGGTTTACTTTTTTTTTAAAATTGAAAAAAAAAAAATTATTTTTGATTAGATTAAATACAATTATTGACAACGATTTGGCTATGATAATGGAAAGTGGAGAGATAAAGGAAATAGGTATCCCTTACGAACTCTTGAATAACGATCAATCACTTTTTTATGAATTGGTGAGTGAAACAGGAGAGAAATCTAAAAAATTTTTGATAAATCAAGCGAAAAAGTGTTTTCATTCTTCAAACGAAGATGAGATAAATGAGATCATTTTTGATAATTAATTTTAAATAGCAGATCATAAAAATTCAAAAGATATTTTAGAAATATGAACATTTTAAAAATAAAACTCCTTTTTTGACAATTTAAATTAATTTATTTATTTTAATTTCCTCCTCTCAATCTCAATACCAAATGAAGAGTAGATTCTTTTTGAATGTTATAATCAGCAAGAGTTCTGTTATCTTCCAATTGTTTTCCTGCGAAAATCAATCTTTGTTGATCTGGTGGGATTCCTTCTTTATCTTGGAATTTTTGTTTACATTTTGAATTGAATCAGATCCTTCAACTTCCAATGTGATGGTCTTTCCAGCGAAAAAGAAAATGGAAATACATTTTCAAGAAATTTTGTTTCGGTATAAAATTTTTCAATAAATGATGTTTTGAATAGATTGAGTATTAGGTGAATAACAATGCATATCTGTCAAATTAACCTTTGATTTTCAAAAAAAAATATAAAATATGAAAGAGAATGAAAAAGAAGAAATTTTATTGATGTTTCAATCTTATTATGGGATGAAAAGAAAGATAGATCCCCAAAAATCCAAACAAATTTGTTTGAAATATTTGAAAAAAGGAAATTTGATTGCAATTGGAATGAATTATCTGATGGAATGGGAAGGAGAATCAAATCCAAAAATTTGTTATGAGAGTTTTTTGAAATATTACCAAGAATACAAGGATGATCCCTCCAATAAAGAAGAAATTTCATTTTGCTTGGCAATGATTGGATATGACTTGGTTTATGGCTATGGTGTTGAGAGAGATGTTCAAAAAGGAATCGAATATCTCCAAATATCTATGGAAATGGACAATAGTGTTGCCTATTACCAAATGGGGATGTTATTCAACTTGAAATTGATCGAATCAGATCATCTTGTTGATTATGATCTCAAAAAATCATTTCAATACTTTCAAAAGAGTTGTGAATTAGGATGCAGTCATGCTTTGATTTAGTAAACAAATTTTTTTTTAAATTCATTCAGTTATTAAATCTTAATTTTATAATAAAGTTAATCCTTGTTTTAAATAGTGTTGCTGATTTTCATTTAAAAGGAAATAAAGTAGTGGAAAAAGATGTAGAGAAAGCAATCAGATTTTACGAACTATCCGCAAAAATGGGAGATACAGATGCTATGTTAAGCCTTATAGGATTATATAAAAAAGGTGAGTTTGTCAAAAGAGATTATTCAAAGTGCGCTTTTTTTTGTTTAGAATATAATCATGCTACCTTTTTTAAACTAAGCTCTTATAAAAAAGACTTAATTTTTTACCTCTCAACTAAAGAAGTAGAATGGGAGGAAAAATATCATATTTATTGGAATTCACCAAAAGAATTGGACAAAAAAATAATTCTTCTTCTTCTATTATCAAAATACAGATACAATTTTTCTTTAAAAAACTGCATCCATGAAGAAAAGAATACCAACCGATTTATTCTTATTAAGGGAATAACAATTGAAATCATTAAATATCTTTGTCATTTTTTTCAAATTTGAATAAAGTAAAAATTAATTTTCTTTGAAAAACCTTAAATAATTTTGTTTTCTTTCCCACAATAAATTATATTGTAAATTTATGATATGAAATAAAAAAGAATTTTCAAATTATCATTTTTACTTTTTAAAATTGTAACAAGATATTAACAGATTAGTTCAGCGGAAGAACGCAAGGTCATAACCTTGAGGTCCCAAGATCGAAACTTGGATCTGTTATAATTTTTTTATGTTTAAAAGGTTTTTTTTTATTAAAATTAAGAGAAAGGATTTTAATTTAGGTTATATAGGAGTTTAGCTTTAATATATCTATTCATTCCTTTTTGATTATAAATGAATATTCTCAAAAAAAATATTTATCCTTCAAAATTCTGAAAAAGAAATACCGCCAAAATGAAAAATATGGAAAGAGATTTAGAATTATTGGAAAAATATTTCATTCAAAATAGAACAGAGAAAATTAAACCAAAAAAAAAAAAATTTATATTTTATTTTATATTTTTATTTTATTTTGATTTTTATTCATTTGTTATTATGAAATGAAAAAAAACAAAGTGTTTGTGACTTTTCTATAATAAAAAAATAATTTATCTGGAGAGCATGAGTTTTACAAATTCTTCATAATTGATTTGACCATCACCATCAATATCAGCTTCTCTGATCATCTCATCAACTTCTTCATCAGTTAATTTTTCTCCAATGTTGGTAAGTACATGTCTTAATTCTGCTGCAGAGATATATCCATCATTATCTTTATCAAATACTTTGAATGCTTCTTTAAGATCCTCTTCAGTATCAGAATCTTGCATTTTTTTTGCCATCAAGTTTAAAAATTCAGGAAAGTCGATGGTTCCATCTCCATTTTGATCTACTTCTTTAATCATTTCTTGGAGTCCTGCTTCAGTTGGGGTTTGTCCAAGGGATCTCATAACGGTTCCAAGTTCTTTTGTGGTAATAGATCCATCACCATCTTTATCAAATAAGGAAAATGCTTCTTTAAATTCTGAAATTTGTTCTTCTGTAAGTCTATCAACCATTTTATATATTTCTCTTTTTTTATTTAAAAATCCTCAAATATTTTTTTTATATATTTTTTTTATTTATTTTTTTATTTATTTTTATAAATTTTTTTTTCAATTGTATTTGGATTCAACAAACAAAAGTAAAAATTTATTAAAACATAAAGAAAGGAATTCATTCAATTTGGAGAAATACTTTCATTATCTTTCAAAAAAACTTATTTTTTATACCTTATTTTTCTTTTATGATAATTATAAAAAAATTAAAAATTGGTAATATATTTTAATTCTGTACAGATTAAACAATAATACATCAAAATAAAACAAATATTTCAAAAAGTTAACAATCTGAAGTTCCAAAATTTTAAAATTATTTCAAGTTCAACATTAATATTTGCGCCATTTTATTATATAAAGGCGGCAAAAAAAAAAAAGAAAAACTTATTTGGCAACAATCTTTTTTTTCAATTTCAACTATATAAACAAAATACTGTTGCAAATCAATCTCAAAATCAAAACATAAAAAAATATGAGACTCACATTTTGAATAAGTTTCTAAAATAATAAAAAGAAAATTGATTTGAATTTGAAATAGAAGAAAGATATCAATAAAAATAGAAATATATAAAGAGTAGATGTTTTTTAAAAAGAATATATTTCCCAAATTTAAAAGTAACAAAAGATTTTTCTCAAATACAACAAAAGATGACAAAAAATTTATGATAACAACACCAATATTTTATGTGAATGCAAGACCACATATTGGGCATACTCATTCAACAGTATTGTCCGATGCAATATCAAGATGGAATAAAATGAATGGAATAAAAACATTTTTCACAACAGGAACAGATGAACATGGATTGAAAATACAAGAAGCTGCATCTAAAGCAAATAAATCTTGTGAAATTTTTTGTGAGGAATTATCACTTGAATTCAAAGAGATATTTGAGAGGATGGATTGCGATTTTGATGTGTACATTAGAACTACAGAAGAACATCATAAGAAAGCAGTGGAACATTTATGGAAGAAATTGGAAGAGAAAGGATTGATCTACAAATCAGATTATTCAGGCTATTATAGCGTATCTGATGAAGCATTTATAAAGAAGAATCAGGTTGTAGAAAAGAAAAATAAGGATGGAAAAATAGAATATTTAAATTCTGAGAATATGCAACCAGTGGAATGGATAAAGGAGGAGAATTATATGTTCAAGATGAAAGCATATGAAGATAAGATGTTGAAATTTTTGAAGGAGAACAAAGATTTCGTGGTGCCTCAAAGCAAATACAATGAAGTGTTGAAATTCATAGAAGAAGGGAATCTAATAGACATCTCCATCTCCAGATTAGCACAGAAATTGCATTGGGGAATCAAGGTGCCAAATGATCCATCTCATACCATTTATGTCTGGTTCGATGCTCTAATCAATTACCTCACCGTCACTGGATATCCAGATGAGAAGTATAAAGAATTGTGGCCCGCTGATCTTCATGTTGTAGGGAAAGATATCTTGAGATTCCATGCAGTTTTCTGGCCTGTATTTCTTATGGCTGCTGATATTCCTCTTCCAAAAAAGATCTGTGCTCATTGTAAAAATATATAACTTTAAATTTCTTATATTTTATCTCCAAAGCATACATAAAGAAATGAGATTATCAATTTTGAATGTTATCCTCAAATTTTTAAGATCAATTTTTAAAACCCTTACTTAAATTCTCTTCCGCCTTTTAATAAATTTTTTCATAAAGCACATTGGACCATTGACAACATGAAAATGAGCAAGAGTAAGGGTAATGTAGTTGATCCAAGGACTTTGATAGACCAATACGGAGTAGATGTCTTCAGATACTTTCTTTTGAGTGAGTCAGGGCTTCAAGACGACACCGATTTTTCACACCTGAGAATCTCCACCAGAAAATCTCAGGATCTCGCTAACAATCTCGGAAATCTCATAAAAAGAGCATCTTCTATTTCTGTCAATAAAAACCTTGGTAAATTTTGTTTTTAAATTTTTTTTTAAAGTTAATTTTTTGATTTTTATAAAATAGAAATTCCATATTTTCATCCCAATGAATTGTTTCCTGATGAGAAAGACTTTGTTAAAGATGTCGAAAAGATGATTGATGACGTATCCCACCATTATTCTTTGTATGATTTCAGACAAGGTATTAATTGCGTCCAACAAATTTTTGGATCTCTCAATAGGTTGTGGAACACATATGAACCATGGAAATTAGTCAAGAAAGAAAATATTTCGAATGTGAAAAAAAAAAACAAACTTTTTAATCTTTGAAAATTAATTATTTTTATTAGGAAGATCTTCTTCGTGTTGACCATATCATTTATTTGACAATCCACACCATTAGGATTTCTGCAAATCTTTTTTTTCCTATCATGCCTACTAAGATGGGTTCTTTGTTGGATTTGTTTGGCGTTCCTTCTAATGAAAGAAACTTTTCTGATCTCAAAAACTCTTTGAGTTGTTTTCACAAAGAGAACAAGAGTGTTCCTTTGTCAAAGGAATTGTGCGAATTGATTTTATTTCCCAAATAAATTTTTGAAAATTAAAATATAAAAAAAAAAATTGAAACATCTTGATTTCATTCAAACATTATACACCTTATATGAAATAATCCAAAAAAAAATGAGACTCAGAAAAAATATAATTTTAATATCTCTATTGATTTTTGTGTTATATGTGGTGTTTTTGCTCTTCATCGTCTCCGATACCATCCACCTTTACTCCTTAGATCCAAAAGAGAATTATCATCCACAACAAAAAGAAAAGGCTTTGGATGTATGGAAGAAATATTATGGAGATCCAGTTACATCATTGAAGAGATATTTCAATAATGAAGCAAGAAAACATGGAAGATCGCTTTGGATATTCGATCAATCAGACAAATATCCATCTACTCCATACCAGATCATCCATCCAGATCAAGAAATGAACAATTCTCTTTTGAAATTTGAAATCCCCAAGGTGATAGAGAGGGAGACGGAGAGGGTGGCAAAGATGCTCAAACATAGGCCAAAGTTGGCTGCGATGTGGAAGAAATGCTTTGCTTACACTTTGAAAGAGACAGTATCCCTTCTTGAAGATGGAATTTTTGTAAGGACTGGTAAGAGAATAGAAATTTTAATTCAATTTTCCATTTTTATTAATTTTTTTAAGACTTTAATGAATAATTTGAGAATTTTAATAAATGATACATTTCTTTTTTTTATTTGTTTAGGTGATATTGCTGCAATGTGGAACAGAGATTCTGTTGGACAAGGTAAAAAAAAAATGAAAAGATTTTAAAATATGAGTAATCAAAATAAATCAAATTAAAATGTCCAAGTGAATGAAATAAATAATTAAAACATTAAAAAATTTAAATGAAAACAAAACACTATGTTTTTTTTTTAGTTGTGCAATATATACATTTGAGTCATGACAAAGAGATTCAAAGTTTTTTGGAGGCAGTTATTAAGAGACACAACAAGAATTTATTGTACAATCCTTATGCCAGCGCATATGGTTGGAAGAAAAGGGAGAACGATCCAAACATTAAAACGGGGAGGTCTATGTATACCAGACAGCGTAATGAATTTTTTTTAATTTTTTTTAATTTTTTTTTTTTAATTTTTTTTTATATTAGACAATTATGAACTTGACTCACTTTGTTATCCTGTTGATTTGGTTTATAAATACTGGAAAGAAAGTAATTTTTTTTTAAAGATTTCTATTTTAAAAATTTATCATTTTTTTTTCTAAAGGCAAACAAACAAACATTTTCACTGAGGAGTGGAAAAAAGTTATTAAAATGATTTTAAATGTTGTGATTGTTGAACAACACCACAAAGAACTTTCTTTTTACAGATATTTTGAACTCAAACAAGACAATGGTCTTTGGTCTTCTCCTGTGAATTACACTGGTAACATAAAATTGTTTGGTTTTTTTTAAAACTAATTAATTAAACCAATAAAACAGGTTTGAGTTGGTAAAAAAATAATTTCCATTTGATTTGTGTAAAAATAAATGATGAATGATTTTTAATAATTCTTTCAACAGGACAGAAGGTAAAAAATATAATTAATTTAGATATAGCAATTGTTCACCTTTTTTTGCACATTTTCCTTTTTTCAGCAAGACCATCGTAAAAATTTTTTTTAAGTTCTATAATCCAAATTTTAATTTCTAATTTCTCTTTTAAAAAAAAAAGAGATGAACAAGGTCATTATGGATATTTAATTCCTTCCAACATCATGGCAATCAAGATGTGTGAACAGATTGAAGAAATATTCCAAAAAGTTTACAAGGACACCCAAATTTCGCACATTGCAAAAACTTTGAGGGATGAGATTGAAAAGGGGATTGAGGATTATGGTGTAAAGGAATTCAATGGTGAAAAAGTTTTTGCTTTTGAAGTGGATGGTCTTGGAAACCATTTTTTGATGGATGATGCTAACATACCATCTCTTTTGTCCATACCATATTTCAGTAAAAAAAAAAAATTAATTTTAATATATAATTAATCTTTTTTTAGATTACACTCCCTCTTTTGATCCTGAAAATAAAATTTACACCAACACGAGAATATTCATTTTTTCAAAGAGTAATCCTTATTATTTCGAAGGAAAATTTGCCAAGGGAGTTGGTAGTGATCACACACCTGGCAAGAGAGTCTGGCATTTATCTCTTTCTGCACAGGGTCTCACTACAAGTGATAGAGATGAGATTGAGCTGGTTGCCGAGACTTTTGAGAATACCCATGCTGATACTTTTTTAACTCATGAAAGTTTTGATGTTAATAACCCTGGTTCATTTACGAGAGAAAGTTTTGCTTGGTCTAATTCAATGTTTTCTTTGTTTGTACTTAAAAATCTTGATGTATTATCAAAACCCAAAAAATAAAAAATTATTTAATAATCTTTTTTTTATCCTCATTATCTCCCAAATAAAGATAAAGTACTTTAAATTGTGAATTATTCTGCCAATTTTCATTAATATATTTAGTTAAATTTAAATTCAAAAATAACTGAAAAAAAAATCAAAAAAAATATTGCTGAGAAAAAATATATTAATAAATGGATATAAAGGCAATAGAAGATGGCAATGATTTCAAGAATATCAATAATACATCATCAATCAAAGGTCCCTTTTAAATTTATTTTAAATTTGAGAAATTTCATACTGTAAAATTAAATTAACACATTTATCAAAAATACTCTCTTTAAATAGAAGATTTGATTGACAATGAGAATAAACCACACCAAATGGAAAAGAAAGAAAGTATTGAAGAAATGGAAGAAAATCTTGAAGAAATTAAAAAAGATTTATCAAATGATCAACATATAATCAATAATCAACCCAAGATAGAAGATATGGATGGAAAGGATCCGAATAAACAAGATGATAAATCTTCAAATAAAGAAATTTTGGATAAAGTGGAAACTATCGGAAAAGAAAAAGAACAGATACAGCCCGATGAGATCCCCATAAAGGAGGAAATTGAAATAATAAAAGAAAAATCGAATAGAGAAGAAGAAGATAAAAAAAGTGATCTTGATTCAGAGAAAAAGAAAAATAAAGATAAAATGGATGATTTCCAATTTGAAATGATTCTAGAAAATAATCATGAAAATAAGCAAGAAAATATCAAGGAAGAAATTATTGAGAATCTATTGCATATAGGCGATGATAATAATGAGAATATTCCTAATAAAGGAGATATAAGCAATAATAATAACGATATAAAAGATGTGAACAAAAATGATGAGAATATCATTAATAAGAATAGCGATATTCAAAAAGAAAAAGGATTAATGGAGAAATTATTCGAAGATGGGGATATCCCATCCATTAATACACATGATAAATGGAATCTCACAGAGATCACATTGTTCAACAAGGCGCTGATAAAGTATGGGAGACCAAATTTCAAAAATCTTTCGAGGATGATAGGAACAAAGACGGAGAAACAGATAGAGAACTATTGGTATTGGAGGGGTGGGGATACCTACTATTATTTCAACAGATTTCTACAGGAGCATGAATTCAAGAAGATGCTGAATATCTTGAATGTATATGAGCTCACCTTGGACCATAATGAGATGGAATGCATCAAATTGGGCAGATTGATCAATTATCAACTGACAGATGATAATCTGATGATTGCGGTGATGTCCAAGATGAATGATCCACCTCCCAACAATAATCAGCAACAACAAATAAATGTAAAACAAAAAATCAACATTCTTAATAATGAAACCAACATTAATTTTAATCATCAAAACGATAAAACGGCAAATAACTCTGGCAACATAAAAATCTCGATGAAATCTTCTGATCCCATCTTGACAGAGATCACTTTTGATGATGATCAACCTGATACAGAAGTGAAGAGGAAGAGAGGAAGGCCCAAAAAATTGGAAAACAGCAATAAAAGAATCAATAAAGAAACTAGAGTGTATACTCCTTCTCAAAACTCCAATTCTTCTTCTAATTATGTTAGTAATGGAGTCAATCACAACCAAACAGTTAAACAACCTCTTCACACTCATACTCAAGTTGACCCTTATAATCAAAACATTAAAAGAGAAGTTGTAAACAGGGGTGTTCCAATCAAACAACCATATCTTCCTCCTAATAACCCTTCTGTTTCTCATTCTAATCAGATTCCTAACCCTTCTCAATTAGTTCCACATCAACATCCCACAAAAACTACTCAAATTCCTCCCAATCCACAAAAACAACCTCCCAACATTTCTAATCACCCTCCTCAAAAACAGCCTCCTAACATGCCAAATCTTCCCATTAACACTCAAAATCCCTCCAACCCACAAAAACAACCTCCTAACATTTCTAATCACCTTCCTCATCCACAAAAACAACCGTCCAATCTACCAGGGCATCCTCCCAGTACTCAGACCAACCATCCACCACATAATCCTCACAACCCAAATAATTCATCGCAAAAGCAACCACCAAATTTGTCAAACGTACCTGTGTTCAATAGTGGCCCCCAAATGACCAAGATGCCAAATAAATCTGCAAAGTATCTCCCTCCCAGTCTACAAAAATCACCTGTCAGCAAAAATATGAATTTAAACAAAGTTCCTCCCACATCTCCTCAAAAACCTCTTGTGAACAAAAGCCCTTATCACTCTAACAACTCACCGTATCATCCTAACTCTCAATCTCCTTCTCATCCCAGTTCCCCATCTCAAAATAAACAAATTAAACTCGAGAAAGAGAGTGGTGTTAAGAGATCAAATGATCATATGGATAGACCTTTAGATTCCAATGTTAGAATCAAAAAAGAGAATGTCGATGTTATTGTGACTGAAGAAAATAACCTTTCCAACAAAAAAATTAAAACGGAAAATAATCAGACAATCAAAATAGAAACACAAAGTAAGGTTTTTTTTTATTTGATTAAATATCAATATTTTAAATTAAAAAAATTCTTTAGAAAAACCAATGATCATCGAAAAAGAAGAAATTGTTAATGTAGAAATACCGAAAAAGATAAAAGAGTTGAGAATCACCAAAGATGGGAATCTGTTGATATCCGACAAACAACAGAAGGAAGGTATCAAAAGTTGCTCCGCCTCTCTCACTTTTGCTTTGTGCTCTAACAACACTCTCTTCAACTCTTCCCCCTTCAACATGCAAACGTTTCCCAACACTATTTTCATTAAAGATCCAGTGAGTCACTTTAAGAAAGAAGTTTCTTCTGAGAAGAAAGAGAATGGTGTTAATGGCAATGTCAAAAACAATGTCAAAAAAATCAAAAATGAAAATAAAACAATCGTGGAAAAGAGTGATAAGAATAGGACCATTGTTGAGAACAAAACAATCGAAAACAAAATTTCTCACAATGAAAAATCAAAAATTTCTCCGAAATTGCAAAAAAATAACAATTCCACCCACAAAAAACAGTTTGAGAAAAAGAAAAACCTTTACAATCATTTCTTAGAAAACAAATATGTGGACATTTCTTTAATCAATCACAACTTTTCTTTTCTCTCTTATTTGAACACTCAAAAAAACAACCAGATTTACAACAAATATGTTGAAAACAAAAATGTTTGTTTGGAGATGAGCAAGACTCCTCTCATTCTTCCCTCCCAAAGTGTCTGTGAATATTTTTTCACTAGCAACTACATCTTTGTACTTGACACGCAAAATAATTTGTCAAAGTTCAAAGGTAAAAAAAAAAGAATTTTTCTTTTTCTGTATCAATTATTTGAATCTATTTTTTTTAAAAAAGCAAACGAAGAATTTTCAGTTGTTTCATTGGAAGAAGAAAAACAATTCAACATCTTTTCAAATTTTTCTACCATAAAATTCTCAAGTTTTTGTCAATTGGCAGTGGGAATAGAAGAACACAAGATGAAATTATTCTCTTTCAACAAACACTTTGATTTTGTGTACTCTCTTCCCCTAGAAAAGCACTGTGACCAACTTTACTTGTCTCCCTCAAACCCAGCCATTATTGCCACAATAGATAAAAGTTCCAACACAATAGATTTTTTACAACTTCTTCCCATGTTACAAAAAAACCTTTCCAACGAAGAGAAACAAAACGCGGGCAAAAACCAGCTGAAATTTCATTTTTCTTATAAACTCCCTTTGTCTTTTATCAAGTACCAATCTTCCTCTTCTGGTTTATCGGAGATAGACAAGAATTTCAAATGCAGTTGGTCTAATGGTGGAGATTTGTTCTCGATACATAACAAGCGTAACATTTGTATTTTGCACACCAACAATTCTACTACACCCAAGAATTACACCATTGACAAAGATATCATCCAGTTCACTTTTCTTTCCACTCAAAGAATTTCTCAGAAAAAATATTTCTTCGTTTTGACTTTTGACGAAATTTTGATTTTTGTTTTTGATTCCTCTTCCTCTTCTTCCTTTGCTTCCATGAGCTTTCCCCCCGACAGCCAGATCTCTTTTCTTTTAAGTGATCCTCTTGAAAGAAAAGTTTTCTATGCCTATGATCCCATCAAGAAGAATCTTTTTGTATATTACATTGAGGAGAGACGTGACAAACTTGTTTTTCATTTATATTCCAAAACGACTATTCTCTCTGATAAATTCAAAAACTTTTCCAATGAAGACAATTTCGTCGAGATGAAGATCCATCCTCAATCTAAGTTCCTTCTTTTCATTCATTCTTCCTTTTCTTTCCTCGTTTCTTTGTTCCCTCATTACCTCCTTTCTTCCATTTGAAATTTGGCAAATATATTGTATAATTAGGGAATTTGTGAGTTTATTTATCGTTTTTGTTAATATTTGTGTATTAAAATTTTTAAATTTTTTAATTTTTCAATTATTTTAATTTAATTTTAAAAAAAATTGAAATGAAAATATTTGCGAATCAACTTGGTGAATTCTTTTCAACTACACCCAAAACAAAGAAAGTAAGAGAATTGCAATATATTTTTGATAATTAAGAATTAATCTTCTCCCCATACAGTTGATAGAAGAATTGGAATCAAATGAACCCCAAATTAAAGTGATTGAAGGATTACTCATCAATAAAGCAGATCCAAATTATAAATTGGAAAGAAATAAAGCTATAGTGATCCCTTTCCATCTGTGCTTTTCCAAAAATAAAACAATCCCCTTCGAGATAATAAAGTTGATGGTACATCACAAAGCAGATCTGAATCTATTGGATAAAAATAGAAAGACATGTGGTCATTTAATAATGGAAAATAGTGAAAATGTAAATTAAATCAAATATATTTTTTCTCCGCTTTTTAAATACAAAACAAAAATAAATTCAAATATGAATTGAACTTTTTTCTTAAATAGTTCAGAAACGATTTTGATGTGATAAAATTTCTTATTGAAAACAAAATTGAGATTAATCTTTTAGATGACAGTGGGAGAATCATGTTGCACTATTTAACGGAGAAAGAACACGATCTTTCATTGACAAAATATTTCTTAGAAAAAAAATCCGATTTAAATTTGAAATACAAAAAAAATTCAATCTATATGAGCCATCTCCTAGAAAAAAAGAGTTCACAAGATGAAATTATTTCCATTTTAAATTTCAAGGCTGATGTTAATGATCAGGATATCAAAGGGTTCACTCCTATGCATTTTGTGTTTATGTTAAAGTACAGCCAAACAATTTTGATTCACTTTCTTGAGAGCAAAGCAGACTTGAATATTGTTAATAAATCTGGAATGTCTCCTGTAATTTTTTATTTTTTATTTTAATTTAATTTATTTTAATTTAATTTATTTTATTTTTTGTTAGGTACATTTTCTTTATGAATCAAGCTTTGTCACTCAAGTGGGTATTTTGGTTGATAACAAAGCTGATATAAACCTCAAAGACAAACACTCGCTTACCCCTTTTCATCATTTTTGTGAAAAAAGAAAATTGGACAGATACGAAATTGATACTTTATTAAAAGTATAATTTTAAAAAATTTTAATAATTTTTAAATAATTTTTAAATATTTTTTAAAATTTTTAAAATTTTAATAAAGATTTTTTTTTATTAGGCAAAGTGTGATCCAAATTGTTTGGATGATTATTCCACCTCTCCTTTCCAACTAGCTTGTCAGAACTTAACAGTGAATGGTGACATTATAAAAGTTTTCATCAATTATAAAGCAGTAAACAAAAAAAAATCATCAAAAATTGAAATTAAAATGAAAATTTAAATTTATCAATTAAAAATAAAAAGTTTGATTTTAAAAAATATTAAAGGACCCAAATTTTGTGGATAGCTTTGGAAAATCAGCTCTTCATTTAGTTTGTATCAATTTCAACGATTATAATCTCATTTTTCTCATGTTGATGAATGGAGCCAACCCATTTATCAAAGATGTCATGGTGAGAATAAAATAAAAATAAATAAAAATAAATTTATCAACAAAAATAGGGAAAAAACTGCTTTAATATTTGTAAAGAACTGCACAAAACAAGTTGCTACAATACTTTGAAAGATTTTAAAAAAGGGTAAAGAATAATATTTTTAATTATTTTTTATTTTAAATTTAATATTTTTTATTAAAAGAAATTTGTGGTCCACTGAAAAACATACATTTTTCAGTAGTTTTTTCAAGGACAAAATCAAACTTTTTCTGACTTGTTTGAAGTACGCTGTGATAAATAAGTATAAAGTTCCAAAGCCTCTCTTGAACATGATATTCAAGTTTTTTGTAAATTTATCTATAATGGATAGGTTTAAAGGAAATTAAATAAAGTTTTAACAACTAAATTAATATTCTCTTCAAAAAATAATAAAAAAATTTTTGTTGGCGGATATTTAAAATAATTGATTATTTTGTTAATTTATTGACTGCGGAAGATCAAGAAAATTCTCAAACTGTTAATTTCATGGAAGTGTATTTTTGTTCTTTCATAATCTCGAAGAGAAAATTAAATTTTAGGTAAAAATATAAAATAAATTAAAAATCAAAAAAAATTGATGTCTAATTTAACAAATGATACAGTCGGGAAAAATATCATCGAAACAATACCCAAAAATGTCTTATTATACATCCTATCATTCTTTTCCCTGAAAGATATAGGTTAACAAAAACAAAAAAAAAAAATTAATTTTTTAATTTTCCAATATTCAACATATTTCATTATTATTAGCTGCATTCTCAAGGATATCTAAATATGCAAATAAGGCGACCAATGAAAATTTATTGTGGAAATATCTTTCTGAAAGGGATGTAAATATCCCCAAAGAAGAAATTGAAGAGATGTATCCTAAAGACACTTGGAAAACGAGATATATGTAAAAAAAAAGGCTTCTCAATATAAAATAAAATAAGAATAAATTATAGGATTAAAAAATATTTGAAAGTTAGGTATATAAATCTATAATCTGGATATCCTTTTATCATCTTTATTTATTATTTTTTCACCTTAATTAAATAAAAATTTTTCGACTCAATTTTCTTTTGGTGAAGATTAATAACTTCATTTCAGTTCAACGAGAAAAGGAGTAGTATAGGAATCGAAGTGGATTTAAGAGAAAGAAACACAATAACAGAAACAGACCAAAGTTGGGGTTATTCTGAGTCTAAAGCCATGCTTGGAAGGGGTTATTTAAATAAATTTTTTATTATTTTAATTTTTAATTATAATTAAAATTTTTTATATTTTTAGGGATTCACTATTTTGACATTTTAGTTCTCAAAACACCAAATTGCGGTACTTTACATGTTGGATTTTCTTTAGGGCTAAATTTGGTTAATTTTGACTCGTAAAAAAAATTATTCAAAAAAATCTTGCGAAAAAAATAAAAATTTTTAAAAAAAAATTAAAAAAATGAAAAAAGTTACCTTGGATCATTAGACACTTGTTTTTCTATTTATGATGGGAATAATTTTTACCATGATGGTCATTCGAGCAATACAAAAGAAAACATTGGAAGGTAAAAGAAAAAGAAATTTTGATAAAAATTTAAATAAAACTATTTTAAAATAAAATAAAACTTTTTTGAGATTAGATATTGGGAGGCAAATGATGTTATTCGATTAATTTTAAAGAGAGATCATGAAAGTTCTTGTTTTAAAGTGACTGTAAACAATGTTGATTATGGTCCTTGCCCTTCAAGTTGGAAAATGCCGGGCACTGACAAAAAGCTTTTTTTTGCGGTAACGTTGAGAAATTGTAAGATTAAAGTGGATTACAGGTTTTCAGGAGATTTGGACAATTATTAAAAAAATTTTCAAAATTAAAAAAAAACTTTTTTTTTGTGTTTAAATAATACTTTTTTTTTTTATAAAATTTTTCTATGAATCAAAAAATAAATCAAATTTTTGAATTTGTCTTTGTATTTTTTTTTAAAGATTTTATCATTTATCTTCATCAGAATCATAAGATTCTAAGACCAGTTCGTCAAACTCACCCTCCAACATGATAGGATCATCATTGTTATTATTAACAATGACAGAGCCATCTTTTAAATCTCCGCCAAGAAAAAAAGGAGTGGATTCTTTGATCAAATGATTTTTGGCGAAGGGACAGTCCTCCCATTTACCTTTTGATGAGTCTCCCTTGCACAAAACTAGTTTTTCCATCGATCTTTTACTCATGAAAATTTTAGCCATGGAAATGACTATTTTGATGGAAGAAGGAGGATTCATTATTACGTTTCTTTCGACCTTTATTCAATTTTTTTTTAAAATTGAATTATTTCAGTTTTTTTTTTAATCAATTTAAATTTAATTTTTTTTTATTGTTTTTTTACAAGTTGAGGATAGAGTTTTTCGGAAATTTTGGAAGATCTTGCAATAGCGCTAAAAAATCTTTTGTCTATTGTTTTAAGAGAAGACCCACGCAAATCATTTATAATAATCATTTTTATAAGCTCTCTTTTTTCTCTAGTTAATTTATCACACATCAACTATTAATTAATAAAAAAAAAATAAAAAAAATAAAAAAAATAAAATAATTTTTAAAAAATAAAAAATGAAACTAATCGGAGTTTTTTACCATGCAAATTTCTTTTTGATAAGTGAGTGAATTTGCTAATCTGTCATCTGATAACTCATCCTATTCAAAAAAAAAAATTTTTTTATCAAATAAAAAGTTAGTGGAAATATTATTTTTCCAAGTGGATTTTTTTCCCATTAATTATGATATGATGTATCTTGTTCAGTTACAAAGAAAGAGTTTATCAGTATGAAAATTAAATATTTATCTGAATAATTTTATATTTAAAGTTATTATGAAGAAATAGTAAGAGTGAGAGGTTTATGGAGAATATAATGATTAGATAGTTCTGATGAATTTACAAATGATTAAATTTCACAAAATTATTTTCTTTATTTAAGAGATAATCCTTTTTTTTTTTAAATAAAGGTAAAAATAAAGGTGAATTGCAACATAATACTGTATCATATCAATTTATGGTCAACATTAAATTGAAGTTAACAATATATCAAACTATAAAAAAATAATATTTTTTTTTTTTTTACCATCAATGTTTTTGGATCACCAGCACCTGCTCTGATAATTACAACAGGACCACCATCAATCTTACATAAATTAACTTTCGTAGAAATATATTTATCGATAACTTCCTTATAGGGTATCCCCTCTTCCCCTTTCGTATCTGCCAATTGCAACCATGGATTATGCTTTCTAAATTTCAATGCTTTTCTTATCGCCTTCTCTGCATCCTTATTGTTGCTGAATGACAAGCAATATCTCAGAAGAAAGATGTTGTCATGTTTTTCTGTCAATTTATCTTCCAAATCAAATTTCAACTGTTTAATCCTTGGAAGATGTTTCTTCATCAGATCATCTATATTCTTTTCACTCATTTTTCTTTTTCTTTATAAAACCACAATTTTTTTCCCCTTTTTACAATTGCAATCAAATGTTGTTATTTCTTTATTTTTAACAGATAAATTTCTTTTCAAATTTTTTATAAAATTATTTTCTGAAATTGATCTATAAAAGATTTCAAGATGAGGAAAAATTTGGCACATTTAAAAATGTTTTGGGATGATATTTTATTTCGGTAAAAAAATCCTTTTGTTGAACAAAATTAAAAGGAAATTACAATAATTAATTTTTATTATTTTAAAAACTTTAAAAATGAAATTATTTAAGGAAGAAAGAATTAAGATTAGGAAATTAAATATTAGTTTTTGAAATAGTTTATTAAATCTTTGTTTTGTAAACTTTGCACTTTGTTCTCCTGTTGAAAAGATAAGTGAAAAATAAAGGATAAAAGAAAGGTGTAGTTGTTTCAATTTAAATTTTACATAATTGGTGATATTATTGCTTAACTTGGCGACTTCATAATGGTATCTCAATTCTTCGGGAGAACTATTTATAAAACAAATAAAAAATAAAATAAAATAATGGAAATAAATTATAAATTATAAATAATAAAATAACAAATAAAATAATAAAATTGAATAAAATTTTAAAAAAAAATAAAAAATTAAATTAAATAAGGATAAAAATAATTTTTTTTTTTACAAATCCTTTGGTTCATTAAATAGATTTTTTTGAAATTCAATTCCATAATTAGTAAATTTGAAAAGCATGCCGTAGAAATTTCTTAGTTCTATTTGCTTGCTCTTATCCCTTACACTAGTATTCATCCCTGCATTGTGTGAAAATTTGCAATTATCTCCATTCCTGCATCCTTTTTCAGAGAAAAAGAAAGTACATTGTCTTTTTGTCCTTTTTTGATTGTTTATTCCATTTCCTCCTTTAAAAATTTTATTTTGAAAAAGAAGGAATGTTTAGAGTAAAATGTCGTTGAACATCTTTGAAGATCACTTTAATTAATAATGTTTGTTTCTTTAGTGAGAATAACAAAATTTTTGTTGATCAAATTATTTTTGGGTATTGTGATAAGATTGGATTTAATGATTTAAAGATCATGGATTATTTGTTAAATGCAATATATTCTATTTATATATCAAATTATATGTTTTGATTTTGAAATATAAGAGGGTCCTTTAAAATCTTACCTTGAATATTATTATTCATTTGATTGTTATTAAAATTTTGATTATTATTATAGTTTTGTTGTTGATTGTTTCCATATCCTCTATTATTTCCTGTATATTATATTTCATATAATAAGAGATGAGATGACTATATTGAGCATATATCTATATTTTTACCTTGTTGGAAATTATTTTCAATCATTTGATTGTTATTGTTAAAATTCTGGTTAAAATTTTGATTATTTTGTTGTTGATTGTTTCCATTAACATCATGAGAAAAATTGCAGCTATTTCCTTTCTTGCAAGACCCATTTTGCAATAAAAATTTACAGATCTTAATGAAAAAGATTATTAAATTTATATTTTCTTCAATTGAATGTTATTGTTATTTCACCTTATTATTCTTCGGTTGATTCATTGATGCTGTATTCAAATTGAACACTATTTTTTTTTATTTTATAAATCTTGTTATAAAATATTAAAACATCTTTCAAAAAAAATTTGTTACCCAATCATTCAATCTTCAAATATTGCTATTTCAAAATTTCTTGCAAACAAAATCATGTTAAAATAAAAAAAAAAAATTGATTAATTTAAAATTAGTTCACACAATCAATTTATTTCACCCAATTCTTCTATAAATAAACATTTTATCATTAAACTTTCGGCAAAGTAAAATAGTTAAAAATGAGAGAATGTGATATTTGCAGTGAAAAAGAAATGGAAATTAAGAAATTGAAGAGGAATATAAGTGAAATGATAGAAAAATTAATTGCTCAAGAAGGAAAGTAATAAAGAAATTCTTTTTCTTTTTTTCTCTGAAAATAATTTTTAAAATTGAAATCTTAATTTCTTGGTAGATTATCTTTATCTTTCGCTTCATTCCTAGAATTTGATATAATAAAATTGATGGCAAAAAAAGGAGTAAAAGATTGGAATGAAGGGCTTCAAGGAGCATGTCAAGCAGGTACAATCTTTTAGGAGAATTTTTTATTTTGAAAAAAACAATCATTTTTAATAGGAAACATGGAGATGATTGAATACATGATTTCAAAAGGTGCAAAGAAGTGGGTCATTTCTTTAGATTATTAATGAAAAATTTTTGTTTAATAACCGTTTTTAGGATACAGCACTTTATGGGGCATGTCAGGTGATTTTATTTTTTTAATTTGTTAAAAAAATAATTTAATTTTAATAGGGAGGAAATTTAAATGTGATAGAATTTATTATATCCAAGGGAGCAAGTAATTGGGAAATTGGTATAAAGAAATTTGATTTTATTAATTTAAACAAGTAAAATAAATTTTTTTAAAAAATAGGATTGGGAGGTGCTTGTCATGGAGGGAAATTAGAAGCAGTTAATTTTATGATTGAGAAGGGTGCTTCTAATTGGAATGCAGCACTTTATGTAAATTAAAATTTTAATTTTATTTAATTAAATCAACTATTTTAACTAATAAAAAAGGGTGCATGTTTGGTAATCTTTTTTCTTTATATTTTTTTTATGTAAAATTTTTTTTTTTGTTTATTTTAATATTTTAAAAAAGGGAGGGAATCTTGATATTGTTATATTAATTGTAGATAAAGGAGCCAATAAATTTGATAAAGGATTAAAAGTAAAAGAAAAAATAAAATAAAATAATTTTTCTTTTTAATTTTTTCAAAAATTTGAAGGGAGCTTGTTTGGGAGGACATTTAGGTTAGTGATTAATTTTGATAAGATCTACATCTGATTTATTTCCTAATTTTTTTTTAATTTTCAGATGTTGTACAATTCATGATCTCTAAAGGTGCTACTGACTTAAATCTTGGTTTAAAGGTTTAAAACTAATTTGAGGATTTAAATTATTAATAAAAATCATCATTACTTTAGGGTGCTTGTTTAGGTCGTAAGAGGGGTAATTATTTTTCATTTTGAAGATATTCTTTTATTTAAACTTTAAATGATTCTAAGATATTGCTGAATTTATGATCCAACTTGGAGCTGTTAAAATCAACAAGTTTGTCAAAGTTTTTGGTGAACATCCTAATACTATTTCTCCTCGTTCTGATAACAAAGAACCCAACAAAGAAGGAAACAAAAAAAATTGATTATAATAAAAAGATAATTTAATATAAACTTGTTGTCAATAAATGAAACATGAGCCGAATATTTAATTTAAATTTAAATTTCTATTTTTTTTTAAACGGGTTATTATTTTTAAACGGATCAGGTTTTAAAATTTAAATTTGGATTGTCAAAGCACATCAAAGTGTCAATTATTTTTGTTTTTATACTTCTTAATTTGATTTAATAAAACTTTTTTTTTACAGAGAGGAAGTTTATTTTTAGTAAAAAATAAAATTTAAAGGATCCAAAAATAAATGTTTACTATCAATGAATGTAACAGTAAAATTCATATTTCAAAAGATAAGAAATGTTGAATTCATCAAGATTAACACCAATATAAAATTCCGTTCTTTAATTGATTGTTAAGAGAGAAATATTTTGAACAATATTAAAAAATAAAAAAATAAAAAAAAAATTTAAAATTTAAACTTCATTTTTTATGAACAAAACAACAATGAATATAAATTTTGATACCATATTTGATAGATTATTGAGCAATGAAGAAGAATGTGAAGAATTTAAAAAATTTATACATAATAATTTTCCCTCTTCTTGGAACATTGATTGTTATTTTGATTTGAAACAAATGTTGGAGAAAGGAGAGGACTTGGAATCAGAATCAATTAATAACTTTTATAATAAATATTGGGGAGAGAAGAACGACAAATTTAATTTACAATTAAGCCAAATTCAAATTGAATCATTGCAATCAATAAAAGATAAAGGTAAAAAAAAATTTTCAATTTTCAGGGGATACTCTCGCATTTTATTTTCAAAGTGACAGATCTTTACAATAATATTCATTTAAAAAGTGATTAATATTAAAAACAATTTTCTTAAATCAAAGAATCAATATTGGTCACATTAAATGAAATCAAAATCAAACTACAAGAAAATCTCTTCAGATTTCTCGATTTTCATGCTCATGTCAACGATATGGGAGAAGATTATCTATCGGATTTAATGGAAGTAGAAGGAGAAACGAGATTGGGAGGAATAAAAGCTATCTTTAAGAACATTATACAGTCGGGTAATTTAAATTATATTTTCAATTCGCCTTTTAATGTTTGTATAAAAATTTATTTTAAATTTTTTTTTTTTTTCACTTTCATTATCTTTGATAATCCTTTTATATTTCAAAAAAAGATAATTTAGAAGAACAGATAAATCCATTTTTATGTGCATATAGGACTTACATCACCCCAGAATATTTATTCATTATATGTTTTGACTTGTAAAAAAAAAAAAAATAATTTTATATTTTTGGAATAAAAAATAACTGTTGATGATAGATATAACATAAAAGAATCGGATGAATTTGATGTGAAGGTTATGAAAAAGAATATAATCAAATTCTTCAAGATATGGATCAAATTTTGTTTGAATTGGGATTTCATAGGGAATAACTATTTGAATAACAGGATGAAAGATTTTATAGAAGAGAATTTTGAAGATAAAAATTACTATTTAGAATTACTCAAAAAAAGAAAGGTAAAAAGGAGTTTTCCCATTTAAAAAAATATATATCTTTCGAAAAAAATGGATAAATTTATAAAATAAAATTTTCATCTCTTAAATTCGAATTTCTTTTCCCATTTATCTCATATTCCTTCAAAAAATAGATTGATCTAGAAATTTCATCAGTAAATAAATGTAAAAGAAATCTTCATATATTGGAGACAAAATTTACACCAGAGCAAGTTGCATACAATCTTACAAACATCATATCTGATTTCTACCAAAACATACAATTGACAGAATTCAAGGAAAAAAGATGGCAAAAAAACGAAAAGCGCTTATTTTCTCCTAACATTGTGGGTGTCACCGAATTTTTCAATAAATGTAGCTTCTGGGTATCTACACAAGTTTTGAATGCAAGTAAGGGTGTAAATAGTACCGATACAATAAATTTCTTTTTGGAAGTTTTGAAGGTAAAAATAAAATTTTGATTTTTTTCTCTCTTCTCTAATTTCGATTTCAATTCTTTCTTTTTAGCATTTATTGGAAATCAACAATTTTCATGGAGTTGCTATGATTGTTTCTGGTCTTAATAACTCTTCCATTCAAAGGTTGAAGGAATTGTGGGTGAACATAGACGAGGGGGAGATAGCCAAATACGAGTATTACATGGAAATGAGGGAAAACTTCAAAAACTACAGAGAACAACTGAGGAAAGAATCCATGTTCAACAAACCATTCATTCCTTACATTGCATTGCATTTGAGGGACATTTTCTTTTCAATGGATTCCAACGAAGTTTTCTCCACTTCCAAAAACTCTGAAAAAAAGCTCATCAATATTTCCACCTTAAAGCTGATAGGAGATACAATTTACAGTTTGATGAGATTCAGCCAAAACCAATTAAGAATCAAAAAAGATGAAGAAGTAATAGATTATTTGAATAACTTGGAATATTTGGGAGAAGAGGAGCTTTTTCAAAAGTCTGTTGAAATAAGACCTATGGCGCCTAGTGGAGAGAAAATCAAGAAATCTAAGAAATTATCGGTTTCTTTGGGCTCTATTTCTTCTGAAATGCCAAGAAAACTTCTCAGAATATCTGATGTAACTTCAAATGAAGACATGTTATTGAAAAAAACTTTGAAGAAATTTAGTGAAAATAAAATTTCCAAATCTTCTTCTGAAATGTACAATCTCACTCTCAAAAAAAGATCCATCAACTCTTTACTCCTTTCCAAAGCCAACGAAATAAAAAGTAATAAATTGTTAGCTATTTGCCACTATAACTCTAGAACTTTCCTCGTCAACTTTGAATCTTCTGATTTTGAATGGATAGAGTTCAAGAATCGTATTTGCACTGTTTGTAATATTAAATCGGGAAGTAAAGTTGAATTCAATGATGTAGAAAACGACCAAAGAATTTCAAACAAGAAGCTTTTGGATCTCATGACTGTAGATAATTTTGTACAAATCATTGTAAGAGTGAATGAAGACAAAAATGATTTAAAGAACAAAGAAGATGTCAACAACAGCCCTTCTTCTGATGAGAACCCAACTAATCCCAATTCTCCTAAAAGCAAAACTCTTCATGTCATTTGCCATTCTAATTCTGTTGTTACAAAAGTTATAAAGTTGGAAGACTTAAATATTGATTGGATAGAATTCAAGAATCAGATCTGCTCTGCTTTTGCTTACAAATCGGGAAATAAAATCGAAATTTCTGATACCATTTATGGAAACAAAATACCTAACAAAAAGCAATTCGAATCTTTATTAGGAGATGACAATTTTGTACAGATTCGTGTGCAGAAGGTGGATAGCCTTGTTGGCTCTTTTTCTAATTCTAAAAATTCTATAAAAGTTTACATTGTTTTTAATGACAAGGAAAAGAAATTCTCTATCTCCTCTGATATTAACTTGAAAGAATTTTACCAGATTGTCTCCAAAAAATTCAAAAGACGTCTTTCTAATTTCAATTCTAGTATTTTACATCCTTGTTTTTTTTTCCATCGTATACTTGTACATCCTTCTTATTTCTCCTCTCTTTTACATCAACACAAAAAGATTCATTTTACAATGGAAATGAAAACAAAGTTATTTAACACTTTGTATTGTTTTTAAAAATTAGTATTTATGTAATTAAATTAATTTGTAGTATAAACTTTTATCTTTCCTCCTTTTCCCAAATTTTTTTTTTTTTTTAAAAAATTATTTCAAAATATTTTTTTTATTGGAAAAATTTTTGAAAAAAAATATTTGGGAAAAAAATACAAAGAAAAATAAATATAAATAAAAAAAATAGTGTGATGATTATAAAGGTAAATAAATTTATATACAAAGAATTAAAACAAATATCTCAATATCCTTTTTTTTCTCAAATAGAGAAATCAGACTATTTTCTTTTCATTTGAGATTGAAGAAAATAAAAGAAATGAATTGATCAAATTGGCAAAAGAAAATTCAATAAAGGTCAGGGATTTACCTTCTTCTGGCGATTGCTTGAATATATTCGGAATATTTGATGGGGTAAAAAAAATAATTAAAGATAATACAACTCTAAATAATCAATATTCCTATCATTTTAAAAGGAAACATTCAATAATTACTTCTCTATGAGATATTTGATAATAGGAATTCCTTTATTTGAAGAATGTATAAGTAAGAATATCCCATTCCCAAGCATGATTAAGAAAATGCCAATATTTTGCATGATATTGAGAGATATACAAATATGTACAAGCCAATTATCAAAGGAAGAAAGTGTAAGAAAAAAATTCACAAAAATAAACCATCTTATCATTCCAAATACTTTACTATCTAATTAAAAGAATTAAAAAATCTTATTTATCATTTTTTTAACAATCACTATGAAACCTATACAAAAATACATATGATGATAACCAAATATATTTTATTATACAATTCAAATTGAATAAATTATTTTAAAAAATTAACATAAAAAATTTTTCCCTATCAAACAAATGTAAACAGCAAGAAGTAAACAAACTGGTAAATTACATGGGAGGAGAAGTGGACAATAACCTCAAAACATCAGCTACCCACCTTGTGACGAAACATACCCTCTCCCAAAAATACTACTGCGCGAAACACCAGCTGGGAATAAAAGTGGTGAAACCAGACTGGATCACAGAATGTTGGAAACAACAAAAACTTTTGGATGAGGGTCCTTTTCTTTTGGATCCCATGTCTGGTGTTAAGATTTGTGCTTCTGGGATATCTCCCCATGAGAGGGAGAAGATTAAGGAGCAAGTAGAGTTAAATGGTGGAAATTTTGTCGGTTCTTTAGACAAGACTGTCACTCATCTCATTTGTGATGCACCCAAAGGTAAAAAAAAATAAATTTTTTTTGATTTAATGTTCATTTTATCTAATTTTATCAAAGAGATTGAATTTTTTTAAAAAATTTTTTAATTCATTATTTTTTTAAACACATCTTTTTAAGGGAGAAAGTTTAAGTACGCAAAAACTTGGAATATGACAGTTGTTTCAATAGACTGGTTTAATGAATGTATCCAAAAAAAGGGCACAGTGGACGAAAAGCCATATAGATTGACTAATCCTCTTCCACAATCTAAAGAAAACAAAACAAACAAAACAAACGAAAACAACGAAAATAACAAACCACAAGAATCGACTCCTGTTGTTCAACAAGAAGAACCCTCTCTTTACTTTTCTACTTGTCGTATTTATTTGATGGGTTTTAACAGTCAGGCTGAAGAAAAACTATTGAACATGATTCATACTGGTGGTGGAAAGAGTGTTAAAAACATAAGGGGTACTGTAGTTACTCACATTGTCGCCAAAGAAATAAATGAGTAAAAAAAAAAAATTTCTTTATTTTTCTCATTTTTATAAATTGTATTTCTATCAAAGAAACTCTTTGCAAGTTTTGAACAAATTTGAGAAATTACCTCCTATTTTGGATCATGAATGGATTACAGATAGCGAAGCAAATAAAAAATTAAGAGAAGTTGATCCCTACATTATAGAAACTGGTAAATTTTTTTTTTTTTAATTACAAATTTTTAAATTTTTAAATCTTCTTTGTATTTTTTAAATAAATTTTTGTTATATTCTAGATATAATACTTCCCATTTTCAAGGGAATTACCTTTCTTTGTGTCGGATTTACTCAAGAAGAACTATTAGAAATTACTGAGATGGTATCGATACGGTTGGGTGTCGTAGTCACCTCCTACGAAACACTAAAAACAGACGATTATTACTTGTTGAAGCCCGATTATTCTCCAAACAAGAAGGATGAAGAAGAGTTTGATGATGCAAATGCAGTGTTCAATGTACGTTGGCTTCTTTATTGTGTAAAAAATCAATTATTCTTGGAGGAAGAACACATCCTGTTCACACCTTTGCCATTTAAATTTCCTCTGGATTTCATGAAAAACTTGAATATTTCTGTTTCGGGATTTGAAAATCGGGAGTTTTCTCTCATTATTAAACTCATTGAATCTTGTGGTGCCACTTATAATGAAAAATTCCAAAAGAAACTTACCACCCATCTTGTCTGTAAAAATACAGAGAGTGGAAAGTACAAGATCGGGCTGAGGTGGAAGAAATCTGCTGTTGTCACTTTGGATTGGCTGATCAACAGTGTGAAGAACAACAAAAAGTGCAATGAGTCTCAATTCTTTCTTAGTGATGGATCTGAAGATTCTGAAAGCTATTTTCACTTCTTTTTCAACAATAATAATAACAATAACAATAATAGTAACAAAAACAATAATAATGTTAATAACATACCAAAAAAGAATAGTAATGGTGATATTATTGACCTTGTCAATGAAAATAATAAAGAGATTCAGGAAAACAGATCTCCTACTCAAAACGATACGAATTTGAACTACAAGCCCCTCGTTGGAGTTAATTTGTACATCTCAAAAACAGTGGTCAAAAACAGATACAATCTCATCCAAACCGCCACAAAGTTGGGAGCTAACATCTACTACGACCTCACAAACACAGTGAGCCATGTTGTCCAAGTGGGAAGGGGAAACAAACAAGAAACAAAAATTACAGACGAATACAAAATAAATATTGTTTGTCCTGAATGGGTTCTCGAATGCGAAAAAACAAATTCCAGAGCCAAAGAAAACGAGTTTCCTCCCAATTACAACCCCAACTTCAAACTAAGTTTGACGCCCGACATATTCCCGCATTCTCAGCCTGTCAACGGCTCGCGTATTGTCAGACCCGCCGAGAAAATCAACAAAGCCTTGGTTCCCCTCAACATCAAAATGGGTTTCGAAGAAAACACTTTGAATAACACTCAGTACATGGAACAGTTTCACAGTTCTCAATCTCCTTCTAAATTCAAAGATCTAAAGCCTTCTCAGCAGGAAAATAGTTACAGCTCTCAAACTACTTTTAACAACAACAACAATCACCTTTCTTCTCACAAAACTCCCTCCAACAAAAAATCTTCTATTACTCCCTCTTCTTCTAGGTCTAAGAAGAATACTCCTTCTAACTCCAAGAACCAGTACAATTTAATCTTGCAAGAGAAACCTGCTGAAAACAGATCCAATGATAATTCTCCCAAAAACAATCCTCTCAATGAAAATTTCAACAACGATAACAACAATAGCATTCGTACTAACAATAACTTTGATAATGGAAGTAGAAAGAATTCTTATCATAATGACAATAAAATTCAAGGAAGCAATCAACACAACAATAACAATGATATCCCCAATAATGTTAATAATGAAAATAATATTTATAATAATAATATCTCCAACAACAATGAAAAGAAAAGTGAGGAAAAAGCAAAAAGTCCAATCAGAGGAAACCAATTAGACTTTGACTCTGACCTTTCCGACAACTCCCCAAACAACAATCACAACAATAACTATAACAAAGATGATGACATGGAAGATGAACACCCCAGCAAGACATCCAACACTCCTCCCCCCGAAGAGAAAATGGGCACACCTCACCGTGAAAAACTCAAAAGAGAACTTGACGATCTTTTCGGAGAAATCAACCAAAACAATGCTAATCTTGTTTCTGAGTGTGTCAAGTTGGACTTTGGGCAGGGAGATAGCGATACTACTTTCAAGCGCAAAAGAAAGAGTAAGGTCAATGTTGTTCCTGTTCATGATCCCATTATGGAGAATGTCACTAACAAGAGAAGAAAGAGTAAGAATAACAATGAAAGTGAAAATGAGACAGTAATCCAAGGAAGTTTTGGTAAAAAAAAAATAGTTTATTCTCATATTTTTTTATTTTTTTATATTTTTTATATTTTTTATTTTTTTATTTTTTTTTTTATTATTTTTTTATTATTTTTTTTTTTAAAGACAATGAAATCAACGATGATTCTGTTTTCATTTCTCCTATTACAATGCGAAAGGACGATAAAGAGGATTCAGAATCTTCCCAAAAAGAAGAAGACGAAATTTACTATGAATCTTCCCAAGCAGTCTTCCACAGAAATTCTCCTCAAGGTAAGAAAAACTTCAAAAATTTAAAAAAATTTTCAATAAATAAAAATTAAAAAATTTTTTAAAAAAAACTTCAAAAATTTAAAATTTTAAAAAAAAGTTTTAAAAAAAAAATTTAAATTGAATTTTAAATTGAATTTTTCTCCAGAAAACGATAATTCAGGAAGCAATAAAGCAAGTAGTGGAAAGACTTCCATGGCTTCTCCTTCTATTTCCACTATGGAGTCCAAAAATCAGTTTGAGATTTCCAAGCTCAACGACTATTTTTCGAAAGATAATTTCCGCCTTTCGAACATTGGATCAAGGTAATACAAAAACAAATAAATAAAAACAAAAAACAAATAAAAAATAAAAATAAAAAATGTAAAATTATAAATAAAAAAATATAAAAAAATAAAAATAAAAATAAAAAATAAAAAATAAAATAAATAAAAAAATTAAAAAAAAGTGTAAAGAGTGGTGTTTCTAATCAATTGGAGGGTAGAAGGTCAGTCTCCTTAAACTCTGCCACATTTAAGTTCATAATGTCTCGTCTGGAGAATTCAAAGAAGAGGGATTATGAAAACACTGTCAAAAATTTGGGAGCTGTTGTTTCAGAACATTACGACAGTTCAACCACCCACCTCATCATTGGTGTTCAAGGTTTAAATATTTAAATAATTAGTTTAATTTTTTAAAATTTTTTTTTTTTCAAAATCTTTTAGGGAGATCAGAAAAATTGTTCAAAGCGTTAGCTGCGGGGATTTGGTATTTTAAATTTTCATTTTTTTTATTTTTTATATTTAAATTTTTTTTTTTAATTAATTAATTATTTGTTTCTTATTTCATTAATTTCATCAATTTCTTGTTTTTTTTTTTCAAAGGATTCTTCATCCTTCTTATTTGGAAGCATGTGAAAAAGAAAAAAAGTTTGTAAATCCAGAGCCCCATGAGTGGAACGATACCCTTATCCCTGTAAAGGACAGAACACCTGATCTCAAAAAGATGGCAAATGCTGGGAAATTATGTAAAAAAAAAAAAAAAATTTTTTATTTATTTCAATTATTTTTTCAATTATTTTTTTCAATATTTTATTTTATTTTTTCATTTATATTTTTGTTTATTTTGTTTATTTTTAGGTCGCGAAGCTTTTCAAAAGTCACAAGCTACCAATAGTTCAGGCATTTGTAATGGTTGGAAAGTTGTATTGTTCATGGAAGAAAAATACATTGCTTTTTGGGGAGATGTAATAGAAATTGCAGGAGGGACACGTGTAATAAAAAACTAAAAATATTAATTAAAAATAATAATTTATAATTACTTAAAAATTAAAAATATTAACAAAATATTAACAAAAATTAATTTATAATTAACAATAATAATTTTTTTTTTTAGATCAAAACCCCAGCAGAAGACAAAAAAATTCATCACAGCACTTTAAAAACGGTTACGCACGCTTTTGTCGATGCTCATAAAATAACACAGGTTCAATATGATCAGCTCACCAATGCTAACATTGAAGTTTTGTCTCGCAAGTATATTGAAGAGTTTTTGTTGAATGGAGGGAATTGCAATACTAAAGATTTTAAGTTTGTTCTAAAGAAAAAATAATAAAAAAAAATTTATTTGTGTATAAAGAAAAACTTCTTTTGATCTTATTTATTTTTCTTTTTTTTATATATAATTATTTTTTGTTAACATTTGGATTGAATTGTTGAAAGTTTTAAAATTTGATTCAAACATAAAGTGAGAGAAATCAAAAAAAAAAAAAAAAGAAATAATCTCTTATTTCCATTAGATCAAAATACTTCCATTGAAAATGACAGTTTTATCTATATAAAAAATTCAATAAAAAAAAATAAAAAAAAATGAGAAGATATAAGTGCAGAAATGGAGAAAATTGCCATGACAAATACAATCCAGCTCATTTGATCAAATATTATCATGATTCTGACATTGTATTAAATAATGAACAAGACAATCAAGTATTTTTAAATACTGGAAACTATAATAACAATCAAAATAATTCATATCTCCACAATTTACATGAAAATAATAATCAAGTATTAATTAATACTGAAAATAACGATAATTTCAAAAATGTGAATTATTACGAACATAACAACGATCAATTGGTGAATATAGATCCACAAATTCCTCCATCTCCAAACAAAAAGAAATGTTCATATTGGGTGAGATGTTACAGGATGAATCCCCAACATTTAAGTGAATTTCTTCATCCAGAGAGGAGATTATGCCAATATGGGAAGGATTGTAGAAGAAAAAATGAAAAGCATTTGAAAGAATGGATACATGATCAAAGAGAGCTAGAAGAGTATGAAATGCAATTGAATTTAAAGGATGATAGAATGGATGTATCAACCGATGATAGTGTATCTTCTACACCTATAAAGATGGATAATACACAAAGCCAACCATCACCATCCAAATGGATGCAATCTGGGCCAAATAATAACAATGATGATCACAATAATAGTAATATAGCCCATTCTCCGATCAAAAGAGAAAATGTGGAAGTAAAGAATCAAGAGATCAAAAAACATAAACTCGAAGAAAAAAAGGAGGCAACCAAATTCATAGATCTTTGTGATGATGATCAAGAGGATCCAAAATCGCCAAACAAGAAGCCCAAAATGCAAGATACCGTGATAAAAAAAGAGAATTCAGCGATAAAAAAAGAAGATACAACAATTAAGAAAGAAGAAAAGAAAATGGAACCAAAAAAAAAAGAGGAGAAAGGAGAGGTGAATGTGATTCCATCAGGTACCCAGTTTGCAGATTTAGATGAACTTGTGATACAAAGCAACACCAGCAGCTTTTTCGGAAGTTCGAAAGCAAGGAGTAGGACGGGAGACAGATCCATCAACAAATCTTTTTCCGACTTTAGCAACAACAGCAACAACAATAACATTAATTGACAAAAATACTTCTTTGAAGAGGACAAGTACGAGTGTAGATAAGAATGATGATTCTTCTTCTCTTCCCAACTCTTTTTCTTTCAATCATTTTTCGTCTTGTCCTTCCTCTTTCAGTTCTTCTTCTCAAAATGACTTTAACACCACTCCCATAAAAGTCAGCCCTCCTTCTTCCGAAAAGAATAACAACAGCGAATCTCCAATTGTTCCCAATGTTCATTTGGTGGATTCCAAAAGCGATCTCCTCGAATCTTCTTTCAAAAAAAGAGATTCAATTCCTAACACTCCAACAAGATCCAAATCCAACATAAACAGTATTTCTAGTTCTTCTCCAATCAATATAAATCTTCAAGATCCTCTTCCTAACACCCCAGTAAGATCCAACTCCAACATAAACAGTATTTCTGGTTCTTCTCCAATCAATATCAATCTTCAAGAAAACGAAATTTCCATTGTTGTGAATAATTCTCTTAATAGTCCAACAAGCAACAGCAATCTCAATAACACTAATCTTCCTTCTGTTTTAACTCCTAGTAAAGGTAATAAAAAAATAAAAAACATCAAATAAGAATTAAAAATTAAAGTAAAAAATTTAAATAAAAATAAAAACCTAAAAACTAAAAAATAATTTTTTTTTTTGAAAAGAAATCCCAAAGGGAGTGAAGAGACTCAAAAAAATAAATAGCAAAAAGGTCCAACTAAAACTACTTTCGCTTGACAAGTTCGTTACGGGAAAAATCGCAAACAAAGAGATAAGCGAAGTTTTTAGAAACATCCCCGGAATGAAATATAATAATGAAACTAAAGAATATTCTTTTCACACAAAAGATTACGAAGAAGTAGCACGTATTTTAAGATATGCTTTGGGTAAAAAAAAAATAATAATTTTTTTTAATTTTTATTTTTTTCAAAAATTTTTATTATTTTAATATTTTTTTAATTTATTTAATTTATTAATTTTTTTTAATTTTTATAATTTATAAATTTTTCTGATTTTTTTTTTTAATACTTTTTACTTATATTTTAATATTTTTTAATTATATTATATTTTTTTTGTAATTATTTTTACCATTTTTTTATTTTTTATTTTTCTTTTTAATTATTTTTTATCATTTTTTGTTTTCCATTTTTATGATTTTAATATTTTTTAATTATATTATATTTTTTTTGTAATTATTTTTACCATTTTTTATAATTTTATTCATTTTTTATTTATTTTTCTGTGATAATTTTAAAGTCAATTTTGTCGAGATTCCTCTTCCTGTCATTTCCTTTTGTACAAATGAACTCAACAAAGAGGAGGATGACACAGTGATAGACACAAGCAACATACCCACTCAGCTTATGGAAATGCTTTTGCCATTTCAGAGGGAAAGTCTTTTTTTTGGAATTAAAAACAAAGGAAAGATCTTGATAGCTGACGAAATGGGATTGGGAAAGACCATTCAATCTATTGCTCTTGCTACTTACTATAAAGATGATTGGCCACTTCTAGTCATTTGTCCTTCTTCCTTGAAAGATCAGTGGAAAGAAGTAAAAGAATATTTAAACAAAGATTTTTTTTAATTTAACTTAATTCGGTTTCATTTTCAATTTATTTTTATTTTTATTTTTATTTTTATTTTTATTTTTATTTTTATTTTTATTTTTATTTTTGATTTTCCTTTAGCAAATAGAAAAATACATACCAAAAGACTACTACAAGGGACACAAAGTAAAAATCATCCAAAATGGAAATACACCCGTCGAATCCATGATCACCATCATATCAGCCACCCTCGTCAACAAAAAGTTCGATGAACTCTACCAATACAACTTCAACACGGTCATCTTTGATGAATCTCATCAAATAAAGAACGATGTTGGCTTGACTGAAAATGTTGTGGAGATTGTCAAGAAGTCGAAGAGATCTTTTTTGTTGTCCGGAACTCCCGCAACCAATAAACCTATTGGTAAAAAAAAATTAAAAATTCTTCATCATTTTATCTCAATTATTCATGTTTTATTTATTTTTTTTTGAATATATTATTTTTAACACTATATATATTTTTTATATTTCATTATTTTTTTTTATCATTAATTTCATTTTTTATTATTTAATATTATTTTTAAGATTTTTTATTTTTTTTTTTCTTTAATGTTTTATTTTTTATTTTTTTGTTTAATTATTATATTTCATTATTTTTTTTTATCATTTTTTATTTTTTATTATTAATGTTTTACTTTTATTTGTTAAATTATTAATTTCTTTTTTCCCAAAAGAATTGTTCTTCCAATTAAGTTGTCTCAGACCAAACCTGTTCAGAGACAGACACGACTTCGGAGTGCGCTACTGCGACGGAAAAAAGAACATCTACGAATGGAGATACGGAGGAGCCAGCAACTCAGAGGAACTTAACCTCCTCACCAACTCGATAATGATCAGAAGGCTCAAAACAGATGTTATGGACTTACCCAAAAAAATCCGAGAAAAAATTGTTTTTAAAGTCGACACGAGGAACAAGGAGAAAGCCCGCTCGCTTTTTTATGAGATTCGAAGGTCCATCAAGAACGTTTATAATGACCCTTCTGTTACCAAGGACATGGTCAAGTTGTCCAATCACAATCAGTTGACTATTTTCACTGAGCTTTTTTTGAAGACAGGTTTGATAAAGGTTCAAAAATTATTGTTTTATTTTAAATTTTTTTATTTTTTTATTATTTTTTAATGTATTTTTTATTTTTTTATTATTTTTTGATATTTTAAAATTTTAATGAATTTTTATTTTATTTTAATTAATTTTTTTGAATATTGATTTTTATTTTTATAAAATTTTTTAATTTTATTTTTTTTAAAATGTTTTCATCTTATTAAATTTTTATTTTTAGGTTCCTGCAGTTTTATGTTACTTGGAAAAGCTTTTGAAAGGAGAGTACGTCAACTTTCTCAAACAAGACGAAAAGGTGATCATTTTCGCACATCACCAAGTTGTTCTGGACAAACTCGAAAAGGGGATAAAAAGAATGAATGTCAAATACATGAGGATGGACGGTCATGTTAAAAACAGAAACGAATTGGTCAACTTGTTCCAAAGTTCTCCAGACATTAGAGTGGGTAAAGTTTTTATCATTTATTTTAATTTTCATTTTAATTTTTTATTTTATTTTTATCATTTATTTTATGTTAATTTTTTTATTTTAAATTTAAATTTATTTTATTTATTCATTATATTTTATTTTCCATATTTTTTTTTATTTTTAGTTTAATATTAATTTCATTTGGTTTCAAGTTTCAAAAATTTTTTTTTATAAAAGGATTACTTGCTATCAAAGCTTGTGGAGTGGGAATTAATCTTACGAGTGCATCTATGGTCATTTTCGCAGAAATATTTTGGCATCCCAGTGCCATATTGCAGTGCGAGGATCGTGTTCATAGAATTGGACAGACCCGCCCCACTCGTATCCAATACATGGTAGCAAAGGACACATTGGACGGAAAATTATGGAGTACAATCGAAAAAAAAGTCAAAATTTTACAAAAGAATATGAGTAAGTTTAATCACTAGTTTTATTTTTAATTTTTAATTTTATTTTTAACTTTATTTTTAATTTTTAATTTTTAATTTTAATTTTATCTTTATTTTAATACTAATTTTTAATTTTATTTTCGTTTTTTATAAATTTTTAATTTTATTTTCGTTTTTATAAAGGTGGAAATGATATGGACTTTGAAAAGGAGATCAGTGATCAGAGTCTCATCAAACAGCTTTTAGTCACAATCAAAGAGGACAATGAAGTATTCAACGACATCAGCCAGATTCCCCTCCACAACACTTACCCCAACAACACCAACACTCATCCTAATAACACAAATAACACAAATAATACAAATAATAACAATAATAATGCTAATAATAATACAAATAACTTAAATAATAGCACAAATACAAATAATAACATTAATGCTAATACAAAAAATTACAATAATATTAATGAACAAAGTGAAGATAGTCCTACTCAGTCTTTGGAAAAAGATTCTTCTACTGCTCTTGTGGACGAATACGAATTTTTGTTTGAAAGTGTAAATTTAGATGGGGGAAATAACAACAACACAAACAATAACAACACTAATAGCACTAACATTGCGCCTTGTAACTTTATTGACACCGGAAGCAGCCAAAACAGCCAAGATTCCCGACTTTTGTTCAGTTTTAATGAAAGATCTGTTAGTGATATCACTCCCTTGATAAACCATCAATATTCTTTCCCTTCTTCTACAAACAAAAAAATCATAAAAGAAGATACTTCAAAACTAACGAGTGGTGACAAAATAAATTTTAATGATTCTTTTCCCAAGAAAGAACCTAAAAAACCTTTGCTCAACCTTTCTTTTCTTGACAGTGAATCTGAAATGAGTCGGACTTCCTCACTCCCTTCTTTTAACCAAAACAATCATGGGAATTAAAATTTTATCACTTTTTTAACCCTTTTTTTAAATAGAATTCTTAATTTAAGATTATTTAAGTGAACAAATCCACGAATTTAAAATGAAAAATAAAATAAAAAAAAAATTGAATAATGTCTAAACAATGGAAAAAAGTTTCAACAAATGATTCAAAAGATAGAAAGAAAAGGAATGTTGCCGCAAAGAATAGATATAAAGAATTAGATATTGAAGAAAAAAATGAATTTAAAATACCTATATCCAAGCTTCCCAAACAAAACAAACCAAAAATCACAGTTGTAAGAAGAAATGATAAAAAAATGAAAGAAAATAGAATTCCAGATCAAAAAAATGGAGCTCCATTTCGAACAGTATGGAATATAACGTTTGAAAATAAAAAAGATAAGGATAATGTGGAAGAATCTGAACTTGTGAAACCCAATCAATCTGAAGTAAGGATTTTAAAAATAATATCCTTTCTTATTAAAAAATCTCCTTTCATCAAAGATTAAAAATCAAATAGAAAAATTGAAGAAATACAAAATACCTTTGAAAAGAGATGATCCAATTTATGGAGAAGTAAATCCAAAATCACTCAAAAAGAAAAAATTTTTTTAAATTATAATCTTTTTTTAAAAACATAAAGTTTATTGAAGCATGTGAGAAAAATGATTTGGACAAAATGAAAGAAATTTATTCAAAATATGAAATAAAAGGATTCAAACCGAAAGGTTACTCAACAACACTCCACGAAGCATTGAAACACAGAAACATAGAAGCAATGAAACTACACTTGGAAAACGGAGAAGATGTGGACATTATAGAATATTATAATGGTGATGATACTTGTCTTCATCTCTGTTGTTACAATGATGATCTTTTGGATGATCCTAATTATTTTGATTATCTCAATTTGCTACTCGAAAGCAAAGCCGATCCAAATTGTACCAATGATCATGGATCGTCTTGTATGCTCTTGGCTTTTTCAAAGGAAAAAGGGTATAAAGCTATCATCTCTTTATTGTTTTATGGTGCTGATCCCCATTTCAAACGTGGTGTAACTAAATTTCTTTTAAATTCTATTTTTCACAACTTTTAATTTAATTTTTCCCACATTTCCTGACAAACTAAAAACAAGTTTAATATGATTCTAATTCTCAAAACAAATTTCTCATTTCCATCAAATTCTTTTTCTTTTTTTAAAAAATTTATTTTAGTGGAGAGACGGTAATGGAAACCAACCAACTGTTAAAGAAGACGCCATTATAAATAAGAGAGAAGATAATTATAATTTATTGTTAGATTATCGAGACGGAACTCTTTGGAACCAAACCAGACATCTTCTCTTTCCTTACATTTTTCAAAAACAAGTTTCAACTTTTTTGATTTGTGCTCGTATCCTAAAAAAAAGAAAGAACAGATCCATTTCTTTTCCTAAGCCCATTCTAATTTTGATTGTATCTTATTTAAGCAATTTGTCTCTTCCACTCATTGATTTTGAATAAACAATCAAGCTCAAATTAATTCACAAATTTGAAAACCAAGCTTTTTTTAGATCTAATTTATTTATTCTTAATCATTTAAAAAAAATAAAAATAAAAATAAAAAATAAAAATAAAATTGAAGAATGTCTAAACAATGGAAAAAAGTATCAACGAATAATTCAAAAGATAGAAAGAAAAGGAATGTTGTTGCAAAGAATAGATATAAAGAAATTGAAGGAAAAAATGAATTTAAAATACCTTTATCTGAGATTCCTCAACAAACCAATCAAAAAGACATCCCTAGAATAAATGGGAATATTGAAATCCAAAACATTGAAGTGAAGATTAAAGATAATTCAAGTAATTTATCGGTAATATAAAATGGTCGAGAAAAAATTATTAATAATTTGAAATGTAAGGAATCCAAAGAAAAGATAGAAATGAAAAAGTATGATGAAATTTATGATCAAGTAAAATTTTTTTATTTGATTTTTGAGTTATTTAAATAATTTAATATCCGTTTAGTTTGTTGAAGCATGCTTGAATAATGAAACAGAGAAAATAAGAGAAATCTATTCGAAATATAAAGTAATCAAAGGAATTGAATTAAACGGATACTCAACCCTCCACGTAGCATTGGAGCATCAAAACATAGAAACAATGAAAATGCACTTGGAAAACGGAGAAGACGTAAACATGGTTGAAGGAGATTATTGTGGAGATGATACGTGCCTTCATTTTTTGTGTTGTAAAGAAGAATTATTGGACATGCCTAATTACTTTGATTGGCTCAATTTGCTTCTCGAATCCAAGGCAGATCTAGATCTCGAAAACGAATATGGATCTACTTGTATGTTGTTTGCTTTCACAAAAGAAAAGGGCTCCAAAATAATCCCTTCTTTATTGTACTATGGTGCTTATCCTTATTTCAATGGTGGTGTAACTTTTTTTCTTATTTTTTCTTTTACATTTTTTTTTTGTTTGCTTACTCTTTGAAAAAAACTATCTATTTCTTATTTTCTCAATTAATTTTTTAAAAATTTTTCAAATTTTTAAATTTCTTTTTTTAAATTTCTTTTTTAAATTTCTTTTTTTAAATTAGTCTACTGATAGAAATGGGAAAAAACATACAGTGAAAGGATTTGTCGAAGAGCATAAAACATTTGAAAGTTATGAGTTGTTGCTGGATTACCAAAAGGGAACTCTTTGGAACCAAAGCATCCATCACATTTTCCCCTACGCTTATCAAAGACAAGTTTCAACATTTGTTATTTGTTTCAGTATTTTGAAAAAGAAATCTCATATTTTCACTCTTCCAAAACCCATTGTAAATATGATTATCTCTCACTTTTGTAATTTGTCAATTCCTTACATTGATTTTGAATGAAAAAGAAATTATTTGAACTTTTGATTATTAATTTCAAATTAAAATGTCGAAACTGAAGAGAATCAACCCACCTATCATCCAAAACAAGTCTCATTTTTAAATATTAATATTTTTTGTGAATTTCTAAAACAATTTATTAAAGTTTAATAAATAATCTTTAAAAAAAAATAAAAATAAAAATAAAAATAAAATTGAATGTCTAAACAATGGAAAAAAGTATCAACGAATAATTCAAAAGATAGAAAGAAAAGGAATGTTGTTGCAAAGAATAGATATAAAGAAATTGAAATTGAAATCAAGAATGAATGGAATCTCATCAGAGAGGTATTCTATTTTGAAAATAAATCTGATAAAATATTATGAAATTCAAGGAATCCAAAGAAAAGATAGAAATGAAAAAGTGTGATCCAATTTATGATAAAGTAAAATTTTTTTTTTCATTTTTGAGTTATTTAAATAATTTAATATCCGTTTAGTTTGTTGAAGCATGCTTGAATAATGAAACAGAGAAAATAAGAGAAATCTATTCGAAATATAAAGTAATCAAAGGAATAAGTTTAAAGGGATACTCAACAATCCTCCACGTAGCATTGGAGCATCAAAACATAGAAACAATGAAAATGCACTTGGAAAACGGAGAAGACGTAAATATGGTTGAAGGAGATTATTGTGGAGATGATACGTGCCTTCATGTTGTATGCTACAAAGAAGAGATGTATGATCTTTCCAATCACTATGATTGGCTCAATTTGCTTCTCGAATACAAAGCAAACCCCAATCTCCAAAACGACCATAATTCTTCTTGTATGCTTTTGGCTTTTTCTCAGGAAAAAGGGTACAAAATAATCCCTTCTTTATTGTACTATGGTGCTGATCCTTATTTCAATCGTGGTGTAAAATTTCTTTTTATTTATTCTTTTTTCATATTGTTTTTATTTCTCTAATTTCTTTTTTTTTTTGACCAGTGGAGTGACGGGAATGGAAACATGCAAACTGTGAAAAACAATTTTCAACAATATAATAAAGACAATAAACAAAATTATGATATGTTGTTGGATTACCAAAAGGGAACTCTTTGGAACCAAAGCAGGCATCACATTTTCCCCTACGCTTATCAAAGACAAGTTTCAACATTTGTTATTTGTTTCAGTATTTTGAAAAAGAAATCTCATATTTTCACTCTTCCAAAACCCATTGTAAATATGATTATCTCTCACTTTTGTAATTTGTCAATTCCTTACATTGATTTTGAATGAAAAAGAAATTTTGAAACATTTAAATCAAAAAATTTAGTTAAATAAAAACTTTAGGAAAAATAATCGAGAATGATTTCAGTTTTTATAATCAATTCATTTCAACAAAACTCCTATTGATTGAACTGTCTTTTGCCTCATTGGAGTTGAAACTTTTGTTCATTTCATCACTTTTCTTCAAATTAAAGGTGCTTCCACTAGATTTCTTAGAATGATCTCTGGGATTGAAAACAACCAACATGACCACATACCAGCAAACAATATTGATGTTTAAAACAAAATAAATAGCCATAAAAGTTTCAATATTATTGTTAATCTTCTTGGAAGTGATCGCTATTGTGATTGCAAATCCCATGCTTACGAGGAGAAAAGCAAAGATTAACATTACTGATAGAAACAAGTATCTTTTCTTTGTTTGTTCTCTGTTTCCTGAATGCATGTTCGAGAAAGCTGCCAATCTTGTAATCAAGATGATCGAAGAAAATAAAAAGAAAAGTCCTGTCACTCCTTCTATCACTGCAATGATAATCGTAATTGCATTACCAACTGGTGCGTTAAAATTCCAAGTGTATCCATAAACAGAAAAAACAATGTTTGAAACAACAAATAGAGTCTATTGTTATAAAAAAAATTAGAAATAAACATTTTGTAATTTAAAAATAAAAATTTACCATCAAAAATCCAATTACAGCAATGTTGAGAAGATTGAAAATTTTTTTGTGTTGGGAGAGTTTGGCGAGAATATTTGCAACATAACCTGAAAATATAATGAACTGGTACAACTCGGGTGCTCCAAGCCAAAAATAATAAGTGGTCATGTATTGCATTGTGACGTACCATCCTCTGTATCCTTGTAAATCAATAACAATGATTGCACTAAAAATACATCCCAATATGTTGAATGTTAGTAACACTTTGGGCACTGTTATTGTTTTTCCTTCTATTTTTATGAATTGGATCAATCTTATCACTGAGATCACCCCGCATATTACATAGAGAATGAAATAAGTGATGGTTCCCCAATTCATCAATTTGTGATTTAATCTTGTTTCATATTCAACAGGATCAGCATTGAAAATTGCTATTGTTGCTCTTGATAAAAATAATTAAATAAAAAATGAAAATTTTAGAAGAAAAGGAATTGATTTTCTTACTGTGGTGGATTTTTGCTTCCTATATAAATGAAAAAAAAAAAGAAGAATGATCAATTAATTTGGTTGAAATGAATTAAATCAGGTTAATATGTTGTGGAAAAGATTTTGCTACCATTCGCAATTATAATTTTGATCAAATCTGTAAAATCAGCTCCTGAAATACAAACAGCAGGTATATTATTGTTTTTATCATAAAGATCTGTTGTCCTACAATTTCTATTGAAAAAAAAGAGAAACAATTATTCAAAAATTTATGAAATGAAAAGAAGATATTTTACTTCCATGTTGGATCTGCGATGATTATCACAGCAACTGCTCCTGCATTTCTAATTGAGAGGAAGAATAATTTGGCAAAAATTTCTTGTAAAAACAAAATTTTCTTACTGTGCAACCTATTGAGTAAAATAAAGCAATCAATTCAAATATAATACCCCAATTCATTTCTTACCTCTATATGTCTTTCAAATGAGCATCCACCTAAGGTAAAAAATTAAAAAAGAGAGGGGATTTAATTTAAATCGTTGGATAATTAAATATATAATTTACCAAATGGAGCAAGAACTGCAATAGATTGATTCAAAAATGCTTCGGGATTAGCTCTTTCATAAAATAAAATATTAAATTTTTTATTGTTTATTGTGGAGGAAAAAAATATAAAAATCATAAATTTTTTTCTAATTTCTCACTTATCACATGCCTGTAAATCCTTTGCAGTTGTTCCCAATAAACCAATATAACTTATTATCTTTCCATTAATGATTGGTGATTTGTTTCCAAAGAACGGTTGTGTATAATAATGTTTTGTTGTTCCATTTTCAAGCAATACTTCAATCGAAGTAATAGCCATAAAGAACATTGAAATAAGGATAATTTTGCTCCACATGCCAAATTGAATTTCTTTGAGGATGGATTGAGGATTCTTCTTTGATTTTATTTTTTTTGTTATTTTATATGATCGAAATGAAAATGTTATTGTTTTTTGTTTGGATAACTTAAAATGGAGTTTATTGTTCTAAATTTACTGTTGAAGATTGAATGAGGACAATACTTTGGTGAATAAAATTTAATCTTCAAATAATATAATTAAAAAATGAATATAAATAATATCCTACAGTTTGATGATTGATTCAATAAAGAAAAGATGAATCAAGTTGAAAAATCCAATTATTTAATAGTTACAGTAAGGAAAATAAATAAAAAGAAAAGCAACTCAATTCATTTCAACATAACTCTTTGTAGGTTTAGAATCAGTGTTGAAACTTTTGTTAATTTCATCACTTTTCTTGTTATTATAACTGCTTCCACTTGATTTTTTGGTGTGATCTCTTGGATTGAAAACCAAAAGCATGATTAGTAACCAAGTAGAGATGTTGATATTGAAAACGAAATAAACGGCCATGTATGACTCTATGTTGTTTTGAACTTTTTTAGAAGTGATAGCCACTGTTACTGAAAAACCAAGACTCACAGTAAAAAATGCCAAGAACAACATGAAAGATAAGAAGGTATATTTTCTTTTTCTTTGTTCTCTATTTCCTGATTTCATTCCAACAAACGAGGCCAATCTCACAACTAAAATGGTAGCAGAAAACAAGAAGAACAATGCTGTCACTCCTTCTATTACCGCAATTATAATCGTTATTGCATTACCAATTTCAGCCGTTGTTGCCCATCTGTAACCATAAACACAGAAAACAATGTTTGCAACTGTAAATGTCACAAACAAAAGTGCTGTGATAAAAAGATTAACCCAACGGAGTATTTTTTTGTGAGGAGAAAACCTGACCAAAATATTTGCAATATAACCTGAAAAAATGATGAACTGATACAACAATGTTGTTCCCAAGAAATAATAGTAAGTGGTCTTGTACTGTATGGTGACATACCATCCTCTATAACCTTCCATATCAATAACAATGATTGCGTTAAAAATACATCCTTTATTTTAAAAATAACAAAATAAAAATAATTAATTTAGAAAAAATAGGTTCATTTTTTTTATTTACCTAATACATTTACAAAAAGCAGAATCTTTGGAACACTCATTGATGCTCCTTCTTCTTTGTAGAATTGAATGATTCTCGCAACAGAAAATACTCCAAGGATGATATAGTAAATAAAGAAAGTTATGGTTCCCCAATCCATCAATCGGTGATTCAATCTTGAATCATATTCAACAGGATCTGCATTGAAAATTGCTATTGTTGCCCTATTTTAAATCAAAAATATAATAAAAAAATGAAAATTTCAGAAAAAATTATTATATCCTTACTGTGGTGGATTTTTGCTTCCTAATATGAAAAAAAGAATTATCAATTAATTTGGTTGAAATTAATTAAATCAGGTTAAAATGAAATAAAAAAGATTTTGTTACCATTCGCAATTATAATTTTGATCAAATCCGTAAAATCAGCTCCTGTGATACAAACAGCAGGTATATTATTGTTATCATCATAAAGATCTGTTGTCCTACAATTTCTATTGAAAAAAGAGAAACAATTATTCAAAAATTTATGAAATGAAATGAAGATATTTTTACTTCCATGTTGGATCTGCGATCACAATAACAGCAACTGCCCCTGCATTCCTAATTGAGAGGAAGAATAATTAAGAAAAAATTTCTTTTAAAAACAAAATTTTCTTACTGTGCAACCTATTGAGTAAAATAAATCAATCTATTCAAATGTGAAACCTATTTTCTTTTTTTTAACCTCTATATGTCTTTCTATTGAACAACCACCTAAGTAAAGATAAAAAAAGAGAGGGGATTTAATTTAAAACGTGGGATAATTAATTTGTGAATTATACCATAAGGAGCAAGAACTGCAATAGATTGATTCAAAAATGCAGTTGGTGGTGCTCTAAATAATTAAATTTGAGATTGTTCACAAAGGAGGAAATTAATATAGTTGAAAAAAAAATTCTTCATTACTTGTCACACGCTTGTAATTCTTTTGCAGTTGTTCCCAATAAACCAATATAACTTATTATCTTTCCATTTATGATTGGTGATTTGTTTCCAAAAAAAGGTTGTGTATAATAGTGTTTTGTTGTTCCATTTTCAAGCAATACTTCAATCGAAGTAATAGCCATAAAGAACATTGAAATAAGGATAATTTTGCTCCACATTTTATTTTTATTGAAGCGAGAATTTCTTTGCAGAAAATATAAAAAATGAAGATTTAATATATATCTTAATTTTATTTATTTTTTTTATAAATGTTAGTAAGTTCCTAAAAAATCCCGTAATTTTTCTTTTAAAAGGTGAATTAATTGTTTGTAGTTTCGAAAAAATAACATCACTATAGTTGGATTTGATACTTTAAAATTTTAAAAATTAATAAAAATTAAAAATCTTTAAAAAAATATTAATTATTTTAAATATCCTAAAATGGTTTGTTGAAAGGGGGTTACGGAAATTGAAGGTAAATTTGAAAATCTAAGATTTTTTTAATTTGTTGTTACAAGAAAAGGAAAAAGAAAAAGGAGGAAGAAAAAAGAATCAGTTCATTTCAACATAACTCTTTGTAGGTTTAGAATCGGAATTAAAACTATTCTTGTTAACTTCATCACTTTTCTTATAACTGCTTCCACTTGATTTTTTGTTATGATCTCTTGGATTGAAAACCAAAAGAATGAGAAGTAACCAAGAAGAGATGTTGATGTTGAAAACATAATAAACAGCCATGTATGACTCTATGCTTGCTTGAACACTTTTAGCGGTTATGGCTACAGTAACAGCAAATCCAAGACTCACAATTAAAAAGGCAAATAAAAGCATGAAAGATAAGAAGGTATATCTTTTTTTTCTTTGTTCTCTGTTTCCTGATTTCATTCCAACAAACGAAGCTAATCTAGAAACGAGAATAACAGCGGAAAACAAGAAAAACAATGCTGCTACTCCTTCTATTGCTGCAATAATAACTGTAATACCATTACCAATCGCGGCAGTTGTGGCCCATTTGTAACCGTAAACACAAAAAACAATGTTTGCAACTGTAAATGTCACAAATAAAAGACCAGCCATAAAAAGATTGATCATTCGGAGAATTTTTTTATAAGGAGAAAACTTGGCTAAAATATTTCCAATATAACCAGAAAAAATGATGAACTGATACAACAATGTTGTTCCCAAGAAATAATGGTATGTGGTTTGATACTGATTAGTGACATACCATCCTCTGTATCCTTCCATATCAATAACAATGATTGCGTTAAAAATACATCCTTTTTTTACCAAAAAGAAAGAAAAAAAATTAATTCAGCAAAAATGGCTTGATTTTTCATTTACCTAATACATTTACGAATAGCAAAATCTTGGGAACACTCATTGATGATCCTTCTTCTTTGTAGAATTGAATGATTCTCGCAACAGAAAATACCCCAAGGATGATATAGTAAATAAAGAAAGTGATGGTTCCCCAATCCATCAATCGGTGATTCAATCTTGAATCATATTCAACAGGATCTGCATTGAAAATTGCTATTGTTGCCCTTTTTTAAATAATATAAATAAATTCATATTTGAAAAGTGGATTTTTTGAATTTTTTTACTGTGGAGGATTTTTGCTTCCTTTATGAAATGAAATGTGATAAATATAAGAAAACAAATTATTTAAAGAGGAACTTTTTTGTAAGAGGTATATATATCAAGTTCCTCACAAAGGGGTATTAATTATTTTTTTTACCATTTGCTATGATGATACCAATCAAATTTGTGAAATCTTTTCCTGTGATGCACATTGCAGGGATTGTATTTCCATGTTCATAGAGATCAGTTGTTCTGCAAACCCTATTATAAAAGAGATTAAGATAAATTTTAAAAATAAGAAAGAATTTACTTCCATGCCTGATCTGCTATTACCAAAACTGCAATTGCTCCTGCATCTCTAAAATAAATTTAATAATTCAGTGTAAATAAAAAATTCTTCATTTTTTCTTACTGTGCAACCTGGAATTAATTATTGAATCAATAATTGGCTTCTTTAATCAAAATTGGTTGAATTTCTTTTACCTTGATATGTTTTTCGGTCGAACATCCACCTGAGTAAAGCAAAAGATAAATAATTAAATTTTTTTTACGTTTATATAAAAATTAGATACCATATGGTGCAAGAACTGCAATTGAACCATTCAAAAATGCGGTTGGTGGAGCTCTTTTTAAAAAATTTTTAAAATTAAAAATTATTTTGCGGAAATTAATTTGATATTGATTTGTAATCACTTGTCACATGCTTGTAATTCTTTTGCAGTTGTTCCCAATAATCCAACAAATGTAATGATCTTTCCGTTAACAATTGGTAATTTGTTTCCAAAGAAAGGTTGTGTATAATAGTGTTTTGTCGTTCCATTTTCGAGCAAAACATCAATCGAAGTAATAGCCACAAAGAACATTGAAATAAGGATAATTTTGCTCCACATTTTATTTTTTATAGTTGGATCGAATTGAATTATAAAAATGAGGATTCTGAATTTTATTTTTAATTTTTTATATTTTTAATTAATTTGATCTTAGGAATAAATCAAGTTTTAAGAATAAGGATGTGGTTTGGTGTGGTTTGGTTATTTTCAATACATTTTTCTTTAGTTTTTTTTTTAACCACAGTAAAAGAATTTAATAATATTTAAAAATCTTCAAAAAAAAAATAAAATATAAATTCAAATAATCGGAAAAAATCCATTTCAAAAATCTAAAATTTTTTAATTGTAGTTACAAGAAATGGAAAAAAGAAAAGGAAAAAATTGTTTTTTTTAAAGAAAAGCAACTCAGTTCATTTCAACATAACTCTTTGTTGGTTTAGAATCAGAGTTAAAACTTTTGTTCACTTCATCACTCTTTTTATGACTGCTTCCACTTGATTTCTTGGTATGATCTCTTGGATTGAAAACCAAAAGCATGATTAGCAACCAAGAAGAAATGTTGATATTGAAAACAAAATAGACGGCCATATATGATTCTATGTTGTTTTGAACTTTTTTAGATGAGATAGCCACTGTTACTGAAAAACCAAGACTCACAATTAAAAAGGCAAGCAAAAGCATCAAAGACAAAAACAAATATTTTCTTTTTCTTTGTTCTCTATTTCCTGATTTCATTCCAACAAACGAAGCTAATCTGGCAACGAGGATCACAGCGCAAAATAAGAAAAACAATGCTGTTGCTCCTTCGATTACTGCAATAATAACTGTAATTGCATTACCAATTTGGGCAGTTGTTGCCCATTTGTAACCATAAACACAGAAAACAATGTTTGCAACTGTAAATGTAACCTAATAAATTAAAAGACATTATTTTAATACTTTAAAATGTTAATTTTTTTTTAAAAAAATTTACAAATAAAAGTGCTGTGATAAAGATGTTGACCAAACGGAGAATTTTTTTGTGTTGAGAAAACTTGGCTAAAATATTTCCAATATAACCAGAAAAAATAATGAACTGATACAACAATGTTGTTCCCAGATAATAATGGTAGGTAACTTGATACTGATTGGTGACATACCATCCTCTGTATCCTTCTAAATCAATCACAATGATTGCATTAAAAATGCAACCTTTTTTTTACAAAGTAAATAATTAGAAAAAGTTTAATTCATAAAAAATCAGCTTATTTTTTATTTACCTAATACATTTACATAGAGCAGAATCTTTGGAACACTCATAGATGCTCCTTCTTCTTTGTAGAATTGGATGATTCTCGCGACAGAAAATACTCCCAGGATGATATAGTAAATAAAGAAAGTGATGGTTCCCCAATCCATCAATCGGTGATTCAATCGTGTATCATATTCAACAGGATCTGCATTAAAAATTGCTATTGTTGCTCTTTTATAAATAATATAAATAAATTCATATTTTGAAAAGTGGATTTTCTGAATTTTTTTTTTTACTGTGGCGGATTTTTGCTTCCTTTATTAAATGAAATGTGATTATAATAAGATAACATATTATTCAAAGAAGGAACTTTTTTGTTAGATCAAGTTCCTCACAAAGGGGTATTAATAATTTTCTTACCATTTGCAATTACCAACCCAATCAAATTTGTGAAATCTTTTCCTGTGATGCACATTGCAGGGATTGTATTTCCATGTTCATAGACATCAGTTGTTCTGCAAAGCCTTTATTATAAAGAGGAATTAAGAAAAATTATAAAAAGAGGAAATAAAAAGTGATTTACCTCCATGCTTGATCTGCAATTACTAAAACTGCAATTGCTCCTGCATCTCTATAAAATAAATTTAATAATTCAGTGAAAAGATAAAATTTCTTATATTTTCATTCTTACTGCGCAACCTGGAATTAAATATTGAATCATTATTTGAGCTTCTTTAATCTAATTATTCAAATTTTTCTTTTACCTTGATATGTTTTTCAGTTGCACATCCACCTTAGTATTGTTAAAGTAGATTAATAATTAAATATTTTAAACGTTTAAAATTTGATACCATAAGGAGCAAGAACTGCAATTGAACCATTCAAAAATGCGGTTGGTGGAGCTCTTTTTAAAAAAAATAAAATTATTGATCGGAAATTAATTTGAGTTTGATTTGTAATTACTTGTCACATGCTTGTAATTCTTTTGCAGTTGTTCCCAATAATCCAATAAATGTAATGATCTTTCCGTTTACAATTGGTGATTTGTTTCCAAAGAAAGGTTGTGTATAATAGTGTTTTGTTGTTCCATTTTCAAGCAAAACATCCAAAGCATTGATACTCAATATCATACAAATCAAAATTAATATCTTCCTCCCATTCATTTTTTTTGTTGAGATTAATCAAATATCTTTAATTTTAATTTTTTTTTAATATAAATTAAAGATTATTCTCTTCCTCAAAGAAAAGTTTTCCATTTGAATCGAATTTACTGTGGTTTGAAGGAGATTAAAAATATGAAGATAATCACCAAATGAATTCAATTAAAAAATCACAAAAAAACAACAATCAAAATAAGCAATTTCATTTTTTCCTTGACTTTCTTTTTAATTCCATTCTATTTTAAAAATGAAAATTAAAAATTAGTACAAAATCAAAGAAATTTATATAATCTTTTATTTATTTTTAATTAAATACAAAAAAATCCAAAATCACAAACAAAATTCTACCCAAATTTGTTCAACTTTTTGAAATTCTTTTTAAGATATTGTAAATTTCAAGATATTTTAACTTATCAAAGAAATCAATAGGAAATTTATTTGGAAAATCAAATTTTTTAATTTGTTGTTACAAGAAGTGGAAAAAAATTATAAAGGAAAAAATAATTTATAAAAATGAGAAATCAATTCATTTCAACATAACTCTTTGTAGGTTTAGAATCAGTATTAAAACTGTTCTTGTTTACTTCATCACTCTTTTTATAACTGCTTCCACTAGATTTCTTGGTATGATCTCTTGTATTGAAAACCACGAGCATGAGAAGTATCCAAGAAGAGATGTTGATATTAAAGGCAAAATAGAGAGCCATGTATGATTCTATGTTATTTTGGACAGTTTTAGAAGTGATTGCAACTGTGATTGCAAATCCCATACTAACAACTAAAAAGGCAAATAAAAGCATCAAAGACAAAAACAAATATTTTCTTTTTCTTTGTTCTCTGTTTCCTGATTTCATTCCAACAAACGAAGCTAATCTAGCAATGAGGATCACGGCCGAAAACAAGAAGAACAAACCTGTCACTCCTTCTATTACTGCAATAATAACCGTAATTGCATTACCAATTTGGGCAGTTGTTGCCCATTTGTAACCATAAACACAGAAAACAATATTTGCAACTGTAAATGTAACCTAACAAATTAAATTTACTTTTTCGAACCCTTTCAATGTTAAATTTTTTAAAAAAAATTTACAAATAAAAGTGCTGTGATAGAAATGTTGACCCAACGGAGAATTTTTTTATAAGGAGAAAACTTGACAAATATGCTTCCAATATAACCAGAAAAAATGATGAACTGATACAAATTAGTGGTTCCCAGATAATAATGGTAAGTAACTTGATACTGATTGGTAACATACCATCCTCTATAGCCTTCCAAATCAATAACAATGATTGCGTTAAAAATACATCCTTTTTTTTTACAAAGAAAAAATAATTAATTCAGCAAAAATGGTTCAATTTTTAATTTACCCAATACATTTACGAATAGCAAAATCTTTGGAATACTCATTGATGATCCTTCTTCTTTGTAGAATTCAACAATTCTTCCAATTGTAAATACTCCAAGGATGATATAGTAAATGAAGAAAGTGATGGTTCCCCAATCCATCAATCGGTGATTCAATCTTGTATCATATTCGACAGGATCTGCATTGAAAATTGCTATTGTTGCTCTTTTTAAATCAAAAATAATAAAAAAAAAGAACGAAAATTTCAAACAGAAGAAAGGAATTTATTTTCTTACTGTGGTGGATTTTTGCTTCCTGATATGAATGAAAAAGAAGGATAATAATGTGATTACCTTTGATGTTGAAGTAAAACATTAATTTTTTTTTTTACCATTTGCAATCACCAACCCAATCAAATCTGTGAAATCTTTTCCTGTGATGCACATTGCAGGGATATTATTTCCATGTTCATAGAGATCAGTAGTTCTACAAACCCTATTGTAAAATAATAATGTAAATAATAAAAAGAGGAAATAATAAGTATTTACCTCCATGCTTGATCTGCAATTACTAAAACTGCAACTGCTCCTGCATCTCTATAAAATAAATTTTAAAATTCAGTGAAAAAAATTATTTCTTCATTTTTTCTTACTGTGCAACCTGAAATTAATTTTTATTAATCTTTATTTTATTAGTTTGAATTCAAATTTCTTTCACCTTGATATGTTTTTCAGTTGCACATCCACCTTGGTTGAAAAAATAATTAAAATTTTTTATTTACGTTTATAAGAATTTGATACCATAAGGAGCAAGAACTGCAATTGATCCATTCAAAAATGCGGTTGGTGGAGCTCTGTAACAAAGTTTTTTTAAAAATAAAAATTATCATTCGAAAATAAATTTGGGTTTTAAATTAATTTGAGTTTGATTTGTAATCACTTGTCACATGCTTGTAATTCTTTTGCAGTTGTTCCCAATAATCCAACAAATGTAATGATCTTNATATGGGATAGATTTGTATTATCCTTCATGATTGAATTAAAAGGTCCAGACACATATTAAAGAAAAAAAAATTTCCCCTTATGATATTTTTTAAACAACCCATATTTTTGAATTATCACCCCATCTTTTATCGTTTTAGTTTTATATAAATTTTATAGGAATTATATTTTCACCTCTCATTCCATTTATTAAATATATATACAGTTTTTTAAATTAAGGAATTAAATAAGAAACCAATTGGGTAAAGAAATGATAGATATTGATTAATTATCGACCATAATATAATATCTTTTGATAATATTCCAATTCATCATTTTATGTATGTCAATCATCATTATTATTTTTTCATTCAATTAATTGATTTTTCAATTATTTCAAAATATTTTTTTACCCATTAATATAACAACAAGGACTGTTCTTATCAGCCACATATTTACTTTCAATTTGTACCAAAATACAAATGCATTTTCTTCTATCATTTTTCTTGGGATTCTGGTTTCAGTAAAGGATGCATTGATCAATAAGGATGCCAATTGAATCTGCTGATGTGTCGGAATCTCTTCTTGTTTATTTTCATTCTTTTTTTTATTGATGGAAACCTTTTCCAATTCAATATCATCCACCTCAAATTCTTCTCCTTTACGCATGGAAATGAATAGGAGAGTTTAAATATTTTAACTATATTTTTTTATTTTTATTAATTAATGAGATAATGAAAAAAAAAGGTCTAATAAATGGTGAAAGATGAAAGGATATGTTTAAAAAATTGAACATAATTCACATTTTTTGTATTTCCAATTGTTCTAATTATTTATTTTTTACTGAAAAAAAATTTACTCTAATCAAAAAGAAATGAACAAACCAATCTACTATCAAGATTGAGCTAATTTCATTTTACTTCTTTTAACATGACCATTTGTATTCAAAAAAAAAAAATTGAAATGGAAAATGTTTTTAGGATTTGCATGAATGGACAAACAGGGAGTGGGTAAACCTTATTGGTTAAATAAAATCATATTTAAATTACGATTTGTAAAGGAAAACTTGTTTTACAGTTCAATTTCATTCAAATAATTTTTTAACAAGTAAATTCATATATTTCNAAATTGATGATTAAAATTGTCTTAAATAAAATTTTATTTACCAAGTTGTGAGCAGGATGTTGACGGAAGAAATTGAAATTACGGATGTCGTTGAATAGGTTTAATTGTATTTTGGTGCACCACAGAAGACCCATCAAGAAAAAGCCTATCACAAACACAGTGAGAAGCAACACCTCAAAGATTTTTGGTAAAGATCTAAACAGAAAAAAATAAAAAATAAAAAATAAAAAAATAAAATAAAATAAATAATGAATAAAATAAAACGAATAATGAATAAAAATAAAACGAAAAAAGAAATTTTTTATTAAATAAAATAAAAAATAAAATAAAAATTATTAAATAAAAAATAAAATATAAAATATAAATATAAAATTTAAAATCAAAAAATATAAAAAATAAATAAAAAAAAAAAAATTTTTAATGAGTAATTAAAAATGAAATTTTAATTACAATAGAAATTAAATGAAATTTTAATTTTAATGAAAATTAAAATGAAATTTTAATTTTAATAAGAATTAAAATGAAATTTTATTTTACCTTATGATGTACTCCGCTGTTTTTGGCGTGTTTGTCAAGAACTACCATGAGTATTGGCCTGAGGGTGTGAAACTCTCCATGTCCTGTCCACACAGTAGCTCACAATGATGTCTCTTTAGAAAAAATTAATAATAAAAAAAAAAAAAAAAAATAAAAAAATAAAAAAATAAAAAAAAAAAAAAAAAATAAAAAAATAAAAAAATAAAAAAATTACATTATGGAAACAATGATGATGACAAACCCAAGAAATGAAGATCTAGAAAAATTTTAATGAAAAAAAAAAAACAGAAAAAAAAAAATTACCCGGGTTTGGTGAAAAAGTCCTTCAAACCAGATATGAACAAAGACAAAAAACTGTTGGTGAAGAACAGAGCAATCAAACAAAAAAGTTCGATCCCAAGCCCTATTTCTGGTGTTAAGACAGGAAACCTTATAATAATAAAAAAAAAAATTTAGATCTTGTGTTATTTTATTAATTTTTATTTTTATTCTTTTAATTTAAAAAAAAGTTTTTTTAGTCTTAATTTATTTTTTTATTTAATTTATTTTCTCTATTCAATTTATTTTTTCTATTCAATTTAATATGTAATTTTTTGTGTTCAAATTTATTTTTGTTTTTACCCACTAAAATATATAATTGCCTCGGTACCGTCCACTATTTTTTCAGGATTCTTCACAGTGTTGCAGTCTGTTCTATAACACCACGAAGGTCTTTCAAAGAAGGAAAGAACTAAATTTAAAGATTAAGCGAAAAAAAAACAGTTTGAGAAAGTTGATTTTTATATCTAACTTGAGTAGGAGATCAAATAAAATTTTTTTTTATTTAATGATAGATATGGGATAGATTTGTATTATCCTTCATGATTGAATTAAAAGGTCCAGACACATATTAAAGAAAAAAAAATTTCCC
>JAMYWO010000095.1:127551-139220 GCA_024220525.1 Cochliopodium minus | reverse complement strand
ATTTTTATTTTTATTTTTATTTTTATTTTTATTTTTATTTTTATTTTTATTTTTATTTTTATTTTTATTTATTATTTTTATTTTTTTAAAGGATCGCATGTTGAAGCTTGCCGTCATTTGCAAAACGCAGATAGATGGAAAGATGCAGGATGGTTGGCGAAAGTTTCTCTACCAGAGAATGAATGTTCCCACATCATGAGAGACTGGGCATCCCTCCTTCAAAACATGGACAGCAAACAAGATGGTAAAAAAAAAAAATTTTAAAAAAATAAAAATTTGATGAAAAAAGAATTAAAAAATTAAAATAAAATTAAATTTAAAATACAATAATTAAATAAAATTAATTTTTTTTTATCATTTAAGCGATTGAGGTTTTTCTTTCTTTGGGAGAATTTGGAGCAGTTATTTTTTTGTTGTCCCAAATGAAGCAACTTGAGTTTGCTGCTTGCTTCGTTTTGTCACTCGAAGAGGCTGGTATTTTGGAAGAGTATCTGGATCAAGTTGTTGACAAAGAAAGTAATTTGACCACCAAAAAAGTTATTGGTAAAACATTTAATTATTTTTTTTATTTTTTAATTTATTTATTTTTTCTTTTTTAAAATTTTTTTAGAGGAAATATTTCTTGATTATGGAATGAACTTGTTCACTCGTTTGGGTAACGAAGAGGCCGCAATTTTCCATTGGAAGCGTGCAGGAGGAAAAGGGGAAACCATGATCACGACTGTATCTTATGATAACAATAACAACATTATTAAAAATTAAATTAAAAATTAAAATAAAATTTCCATTTGACAAAAAAAAAGTTGTCATATGGGGACACTTATCAAAATAGTTTAATTAGGTGCTAGTAATAAGAATATTCTTCAATGAAAGAAGATATTTTCCAATCTTTTTGTCTCAACAAAAACTTTCTCGTTTCGTCATACAAAACCATGAAAACTATAAAAGGGATTGGAAGGAACCAACCTTTCGCTGGTATTGCTCCTGTTGAAAATAAGTGGGTCAAAGGGGTATAAGAAAGCAAACATACTAAAAATGCTTCTTCTAATGGAGCAAAATTGAGCATGATATTCCAGAATCCTTTTAAAATAATTTTTTTTTATTTTTTAATCTTTTTTATTTATTTTTTTATTTTTTTACCTTGTTGAAAAATGGAAATTCTCCTGGTTTTACAGCATAACAAGTTTCCCCATTGTGTCATCACTAACGAAAGAAAAACGGTGGTTTGGGTGATTGTGAGGCAATCCATTCTATATTCAGATGTTGTTTCGATCACCTTTATGAAAAAATTTAAAAAAATTAAAAAAAAATTTAATTTTAAGATAATAAAATTAAAATTAAAAATAATAAAATAAGTACATTTCTAAATTTGTTGGAGAACATTATGATTTTGTCTTGATTGCAGAAAGGTAGCAATTCCTGCAAGAGATTTAGGCTGAAACCCAAAGTCTCCCATCATTACAAAATAGACAAACAGTCCTGCCATTCCTTCAATGAATCCTGTATTTAAAAAAAAAAAAACGACAGAATAAGAAAAAAATACAAATGTTTAAAATTTTTTTTAAAAAAATAAAAATAATAATAAAAATAAAAAATTAAAAATATTTACCCATTTGGAAATAAGCGAAGCCGTACAATTTTAGAGAAACTAATTTGTCTGTTTTTGGGTCACGTGGTTTTCTTTTCATTATGTCCGATTCTGGTTTTTCGAATGCTAAAAGTTGATGAAAATATTTTTAAAAAAAAAAAAAATGAATTTAATAAATTTGATAAATAAAACAAAAATTTTACAAAGAGAAACAGAGGGATAAATGTCAGTTGCTGATTTTTAAAAAAAATTTTTAAAAAATTTTTTAACAAAAAAGTTTGTCAAGAATTTTTATTTACCACAACAAACAACAATCATCAAAAGAGCAGATAAAGGAAGAGGGAAGTATCCAAACACATTCAATGCTGTATTTTTATTATAAATAAAAAATTGAAGCAATTAAAAAAATGTAAAAAAAAAAAGTTTACTGTAAGGCCACATCTCCGGCATGTTTACCTAAAAGAAAAAAATAATAATAATAAAAAAATAAAAATATAAAAAATAAATAATAAAAAATAAAAATAAATAAATGAACAAACAAATAAATAAGAAAAATATTTAAAAATAAATAAAATAAATAAATAAAATAAATAAAATTATAAAAATATAATAAAATAGAAATAAGAGAAAAATAAAAAATAAAATTACACATAAGAGGTAAGCAATAGTCTTTTTCAAATTGTCAAAGATTAAACGACCTTGCTCAATACCATTAACAATGGAAGAAAAGTTGTCATCGAGAAGAACCATGCTTGCTGCGTCTTTGGAGACGTCTGATCCAGAGATTCCCATGGAGATACCTATGTCTGCTTTTTTGAGTGCGGGAGAGTCGTTGACACCGTCTCCTGTTACTGCCACTATTTCTCCTCTTCTTTGGAATCCTTCTACTATCGTCAATTTTTGTTGAGGGCTCCTAAAATAAAAATAAAATAAAAATAAAAAAAATGTAAAATAAAAAAGATAAAATATAAAAAATAAAAATAAAAACTAATACAAAAATAAAAATAAAAATAAAAATTTGAAATAAAAATAAAAATAAAAAAAATGTAAAAATAAAATAAAATAAAATAAAATAAAATAAAAAAATAAAAATTCAAAATAAAAATTATTTAAAAATAAACACAAAAAATAAATACAAAAAATAAATTAACAAAAAAATGTAAAAATAAAAAATAAATACAAAAATAACAATAAATAAAAAAAAAACAAAAAAAAATCAATAATTTTAATTTTCAAGAAATAAAAAATAAATAAAAAGAGATTACGTCCTGGCGAATACGATTTGTTGATATCTTTCCAATAATTCATCCAACTCCTCATCTGTCAATTCCATAAGCTCTTGGCCTGAGATGACTACAGCAGTGAGATTACTGTCATCGACTTGATTGACGGCAATTCCCTTTTGTTTGGCAATGTCTTCCTTTGTGTTCTCCGTTATAATCCCTATTTGTTTTGCTATTGCTTTTGCTGTAACTGGATGATCTCCTGTCACCATAACAACCTTGATACCTGCTTCTTTGCACTATTTTTTTTTTTAAAATAAAAAATTATTTTATAAGAATTAAAAATTATTTTAATGTGAAAAAAAAAATTGATTGATGTTTAATTTGACTAAATTATTTTTGAGAAAAAACCATGCAAATTCACAAAAAGAAATATTTAATAAAATTTTAATGAGAAAAAATAAAAAAATATTACAGTAAAAATTTCCAAAAATAAAAATGAAAAATGAAGAAAAATAAAAATTAAAGATATTACAATAAAAATTTTTAAAAAATAAAAAATAAAGAAAATATTAGAGAAAATAAAGAAAAAAAAAACTTATTCAAAAAAAAAAAGAGAATAGAATACTCTTCTCACAGATTCTGCAACACCTGGTTTTGGAGGATCTATCATCGCAACCAAGCCACAAAAAGTCATTTCGTCAAAAGGCCAGTTCTCAAGCTCAGAATCGTAAGGATACTTGTCATTGTACTTGATGGGATCCAAGTAGCCGTAGCAGAAGCCAAGCACTCTTTCACCCATGCCTCCCAAATCTTCGTTTGCCTTGACAAAATCATTTCTGTATTCTTCTGTTAAAGGAACTTCTTCTTGTTGAAAATTCTGTTTGTTTAACATGCAGATCTTCGTGCAACGTTGTACTATCCTTTCGGGTGCTCCTTTCATCAGGACCAAGTGTCTTGCGTCCTTGTTGTTCTCTTGTTTGTGCACCGAAACTTGGAACTTGTTGGTGGAGTTGAATGGAATTTCGACCAATTTCGGATTGGAATATCTACACTGTTCTATATCCCTCACAGAATTAAAGAATCTACAAATCAAAAAATTAAAGTTAGAACAAAATAAAAAAATTTAAAAACTTTTTAATGTGAAATAAGGTAATATTAAAAAAAATAATAAACTAAAATTTAAAAAATACTTTTCTTTTTTTTTTTGATTACTTTATTAATGCAGACTCTGAAGCATCCCCATTGGTTCCTTCACCAGATTCTTTAAATGTGGCATTATTACACAAAATGGAAATGTTGGTCAACATTTTAAAAGCAGGAATTTCCATGGCGATCACCTTCTCTCCTCCTACAATGTCGCTGTTTGCCTTCGTTATCTCTCCATTCATCCAAAAATGTTGTACAGTCATCTGGTTCATTGTAAGAGTACCCGTCTTATCAGAACAAATGGTAGAGCAACTTCCAAGAGTTTCTACAGAGTCCAAGTTTTTGACTAGCATCTTTTTCTTTGCCAGTCTCTTTGCTGCTAATGTTAGAATGATTGTTATGTTGATTTGTGCTCCTTCTGGTACATTTGCTACTAATATTCCCACCATGAAGATGATACTGGCTTCAATAGGGTAAATTAACCTTTTTGTTTTTTGATTTATATTTTAGTTTTTAAAAAGGGGTTTATCATTAAATATTTTGTTGTTACGATCCAAATATGAAGAAAAATATTCCCATAAATATCGAGAAACAACAAGAAATAAAAACAAAGTTGGACAACTCTATGTTGAGTGGGGTTCTATTCTTGTCCTAAAAAGTCTAAAAAAAAAAAGTTTTTTTCTTTTTAACAAAAAAAAACAATGAAAAGTAAAATTTTTACAGTGGTAGAAGAAAGTTTTGCAACCCTTCCAATGACTGTATCTTCACCAATTCTTATAACTACTCCTTTACCTGAACCCTGTATGATGGAAGTTGAATAAAAAGCGATGTTCTTCGATTCCAAAGGATTTTCGTCGGTCATTTCGATGGTTTTAGAGATGGGATCAGACTCACCTGTCAAAGAAGAGTTGTCCACCTTTAAAGCACTTGATTCGATTATTCTTATGTCCGCTGGTATTTTCTCTCCCATTTTGACTACGACGATATCCCCTATTGTTAGATCTGCCACCTCGATGTCCTCTTTTCTCCCTTCTCTGATCACGGTGGTTCTGAGGGGGATCATCTTTTGAAATCCTTCTATAGCCCTTTGTGAGCTGAAATTTTGGACAAACGCCATGATGGCAGATGTGATGATCACAATAAGCAAAACTATGCCAAGAACAAGCTAAAAGAAAATCGTAAATAAAAAGCGGTGATCAAAGATAATTGAATATATAATTATATTATAATTGTATTTATATCTTTCCTTTATATCTTTATCTTTATATATCTCAAGATATTTTTATATTTGTTTACATTGCTCAATCCCGCTTCTGTATTTAATCCGTATGCCAAAAAACATAGTGATGATGCAACCCACAAAAGGCAGGATAAAGGAGAAAAGGCGAGCTTGAGGAATTTGAGGATCATCGATTCTGATTTGGGCGGATTAAGCACATTTCTCCCATACTCTCTTAATCTCAACTGCGCTTCTTGATTTCCCAATCCATTTGAAAGATCTGTTTTCAATCTCTCAGTAAGTTCTTCCAATGGAATGATATGTTCGTCCTTTTGAACAAAAATAAATGGGAGTTAATTTTAAAATGAAATTTCTTTGCATTAATTTCTAATTCAAGATATCTTTTTAATTTATTTGAATGATTTCTAAAAAAAAATTTTTTTGCTTTCTCATTATCACCTTTTTTGATCAATATATCAAATATAAAATGAAATATTTTTTTATTTTTTAATATTGGATGCAATTCTTGTATTTTTATTGCTTCATATGTTTTTTTTTTCAAATAAATATACTCTTTTCTTTAACTTTTATAAAATATTAATTATTAATTTAATATTTAAAGATTTCAAATCTTTTTTTTTTCTTTTCCTTTTCTTACCATCGATATTTCTTTCTTCAATTCCTTCTTGTCATTTTTGTTAACTTTTTTACCCTTCTTTTTTTTATACTGCGCACTAGTGATCCTCGTTTTCATTTCGCTAAATTGAACCTTAAAAGACTGGTTGGCTGGTTTATTTTTGATTTCTTCTTCATCACTTTCCTGTCAACAGAAAAATAATTGTTTATATTGTTTAGTAATTTCAAAGTTTTATTTGGTTAATTACAAGATGAATATTCCCCACATCATAATCATCTTCATCTTCAAATTTCTTGAAATAACCAGAACTTCTTTTCATTTGAATTTGTTAAATTTTTTATATTTTTTTCCTGAAATTTGGATTGATTTTTTAATTTTTATTTTTCCAAACAGTCTTCAATGAAAATCACATAAATTTATCAAAATATATTTTTTTGATAATTTAGAAATTAAATATATAACATTCAAGGTTCATTTAAATTGAATTTGGGTTTTTATAAACAAAAGAAGCAAGTTTTTATTTTTTTGTTGATATCTTTAGTGGTAACAAAAATTATGATAATTATTAATTTTAATTTTAGTTCATTCTATGAAATGGTTTTATTATTCAATCAAAAATATGCCAGCCAAATATTATTTTATAAAGATGCGGAAATTAAATGAGAATAAATGGAAAATTGTTACAACCATTTCAGAAATATGACACAACACCCAAAAAAAAAACCTAAAATTTGAAATAAACTCAATTCCATCTGATTTCGAGCAAATTGATAGCCATTATAAATTTATATAAGAATAATTAGTTATTTATAAAAAACTAAGTGATTTTATCTAACATTAATATGAAATAATATTTCTATATTTCTGTTTATAGATTACCAATAAGATATCATATCCTTTATTTTTCTTGGGTGCTGTGATTTTGAAAAGATCTAAAAAAAAAAAAATGTTTACAAATTTTACCTTCAAAAGCAAAAATTGATCTGAAATTATCTTTTCATTTTCCAATAATCCAATTCTATATTATATCCACACTCAACATCTGCATTAATTGAAATAATTAGTCAAAAATCTTAAGGGATTATGGTTTCTTAAACAGATATGATCATAATAACCTTCTGGATACAAAGGTATTTAGGATTTCACTTTCTTAAAGAAAAATATTGTTACAAAAATAAATAATTCTTTATTATAAAAAGTATATTTTTTGATTTCCACCATATTCAATCTTTGACATCGATATGAGATATTAGATCCGTCCTTATCTTTGCATGATTGAAAGATTTATCTTCCAAAAAACAATCTTTTATTATAATTTCTGTTTGTTGACCATCAATTGCATAGAATTCTCCAATTACATCCTTTCTTAAAGAGGAATTCGAAAAAAAATTTTAAAATATATACAAATATTTTTTACCCATTATTCAAATGTATCTTCACTTCTTTTCCAATTAGATGTTCATAAAAATTCAGTACCTTCCTCTTCAATTTTGCATTGTACTCTTGTATAATTTTTTTCTCCATTTTATTTATTTAAATGAAAGCTCGGAGTAATAGAATTTATTAATTTATAAAATATATTAATTTTTATAAAAGTGTGAAAGAAAAATCAAAAAATAACACAATACCCATAACTCAAAAAATGTTCACCTATCAATCAATTAAACTCAATCAATTAACAAACTTTTTTCTTTAAACGAAAGAAAAAATTTTTAAAGAAAATAAAAATGACAATTTTTGTTTTATCAATTCAAATTTAATTTCTAAATGTATAAAATATATTTGAATATTTGAAACATAAAAAATATAATAGGTATACAAGTATTTAATTGGATATAAAAAGCTTATAGTGAAAATAAACCAGATTAATTATTTTACTTTTCCTTTTCAGATTTCCTTTAAAGCAAGTTGCAGTGAAAAAATAAAAAAATAAAAAAATAAAAAAAAAGTTGATAAATCAGCCATATGGAATCTCATTATGAACAAACATATCCAGAAAATGAAGATAAAGAATCAATATTGAATAATAAAGAGGATTTCTCCCCACAAGAGCAAAAACAAAATTATGGTATGAATTTTGACCTTGATGTTTTGAAGGAGATGAGAAACAAATTAAAACATGTATGCCCAAAATCATTGGATACCGCTGAAAAAGTGAAAGAATTTATCTTGAAATTAGAATATTTCGAAGAAGAACAATCCAAATTCAAGCAAATGAATGTCATAATTGAATATATGAAGAAAAATGTGGATAAGATAAACTGTGGGATACAAGATAAGCAAAATCAGAATATATTGATGCATTTTTTAGAAAAAAGAAGCCCACAAAAAGAGAGATCACCAACCAATAAAAGGAAAAATGAAGATAGTGAAGATCTCAACTACAAAAAACATAAACAAGAAAAGATCAACGAGCCACACAAAAGATATCCATCCCCACAACAAAAAGATCCTTCTGCAATACCACCAATCTCTCTCCAAAAAAGATATCTTCCTCCTCCTGATCTCGTTTTCAAAAGGATTCCTCTTCAACAAACTCCTCCAAAAGAAGACAAGTTCCAAAAAGATCCTCACCAAAAAGAAAATCTTCCTCTTCAAATGTATTTATCCAACAAGATGTATTTGCCTCTTCCTGATATCGTTTTTGGTAAAAGAAACTTTTCTCCTCATAAAAACATCTCCCCTCCTAAAAATTCTCCTCATCCCCAACCAAACGTTCTTCCTTTGAGTAAAATACCTTTGCTTCCTCCTGACTTTGCTTTTCGCAAGGGAAATCTTTCTCCTCAGAATCTTATTGGGAAGTTAGAGAATCTCCCTCATCACAATGATTTGTAGCAAAAAGAGTTTTAAAAAACTGAAAACGTTTTTTTTTTATAAACTTTGAGGAGAAAAACTTGATTTTTAAAATTAAAAATATACTTTTATTGTATTTCAATCAAATCTTTGTATTTAAAAGAGTTAACTATTCTGATTTTGATAAAAGAAGTGATTTGATTGATTGACGAAAAATAATTAAAAAAAAAAATAGAAAGGAGGAAAATTGAAAATGTTACTTGTTACTTCGAATATAGGCATAATTTGTGAGAATACAAGTTATAATGAGTCATGGATAAATCTGATAAGGAAGAATGTGAATGAATCAAACCATAAAATTAATTTCATAGCGATCCATTTGCAAGAAGTTGGAGGGGCAGAATATAATAAAGTATTATCAGGTAATATGAATTACATAAACAAAAAACATTTCACTGACAATGAAAATTTTTTTTTTGAGAAATATAATTTCGATTAATTTTTGTATCTTAACTAATATCATTGTAAATGAGATCTAAATATCACTTGTACATGCTCAATTAAAAACTTTTATTTTTAGATTTTGATGAATGTTTAAATTTCATTGAGATTAATTTAATTTAAACTTTAAAAGGAGTTGAAAATTTGAAATCATCACTCGAAAACGCATTCAAAGAAGATTTCTTTACAACGGGCTTCATTTTTAACGAAGATACAATTAATGAATTCACCGCACTGGGTTCCATCTACTTCTACAGAAAAGAAATCAAAGATTCCGTCAAATTATTCAATCATGTCACTAAAGAGTATGAAGAAATCGATAAGATCAATATTTCTTTCAAGACACACGCTGTTCATCACTTTTTTAATTTGAGAAAGGGTTATTTGTACTCTCAATTTTTGATAGGGAACAAAAAATTTGATTTTTTGAATTGCCATTTAAAACCTGATAAATCCAAGTATAAAAATTAATTACTTTTTATTTTTTATTTTTTATTTTTTATTTTTTATTTTTTATTTTTTATTTTTTATTTTTTATTTTTTATTTNATTTTTATATTTTTATATTTTTATATTTTTATATTTTTATATTTTTATATTTTTATATTTTTATATTTTTATATTTTCATTTTTTATTTTTTATTTTTTATTTTTTATTTTTTATTTTTTATTTTTTAATTTTTATTTTTTATTTTTTTTTGTTTTTTATTTTTTATTTAATTTTGATTTATTTAAATTTACTAACAAAAAAAAAAAAAGATGTCAAAAGAAGAAGTGCCAGTTTATAAATTGCTAAAAGATGGATTTTTGAAAAAGATAGAAAACTTAAACATTCCAGAAAGAAGCCTCTACATCAGCAAGTTCTACGGAGACGAATTGGGTATCCAATTTTGGACGCTCGTCTCTCACTTTCTGAAAATCAAGAAAAAAAAGAAAATGAAGAAAGAAAACGAGTCTTTAATTAATTTCTCTGAAAATCTTTTCACTGAAAAAAAAGAAACCGTCAACCTTCTTTCTATCACTGAGGTGGAGGTGGAGACTGCCCCTCCTGTTAGTCTTGAAAGTGTTCAGGTTGATCAAAACAACTCCTCCATTCATCCTGAACTTGAAGAGAGTTTTCCTCAAATAAATCTTCAAGGTAAATTAAAAAATTTTTTTTTTTTATTAAATTAAAAAATTTTTTATTTATTAATTTTTTTTTTATTAATAATTTTTGAATTTGATTAAATTTTTTTATTTTTCATTTTCAAATTATTTTTATGATTATTTTATTTTTATTTTTATTTTTATTTTTATTTGTATAATTTATTTTTATTTTTATTTTTATTTTTATTTTTATTTTTATTTTTATTTTTATTTTTATTTTTATTTTTATTTTTATTTGTATAATTTTATTGTTTATTTTAATTTTTTTAATAGATGATAAACTCCCAATACACTTCAATTTGTTGAGAAGTGGGGAAGAAATAAAGGAGACAGAAAAGGTGAGGGTTCATTGTTTTGAAAACTGCCGTTCCAAAGAAAACTTGCAGATGGTAGAGAAGAGTGTTCTTCTCCATGTTTATCTCGATGAAAAAATCACCTCTGTTGACATTTTGTTACAAACCCCCACCGATGATCCCCTTTACTATCAAGTATGATTATTTTATACATTTTATTTTATTTTTAATTTTTTATTTTTTATTTTTTATTTTTATTTTTAATTTTTTATTTTTTACTTTATTTTTTATTTTTTATTTAGAATGCTTTGAAGGCCTGTTTGATTTCTTCTTCGGTCAACAAGGAGTTCTTCGAGAACACCATGAAAAAAGTTTCCACCAGTTTGGTCTCTTGTGGGATGGTAGACAGAGGTGTCGAATTATTATGTCTCATTGGTAAAAAAAAAAATTTTTTTATTTTTATTTTTATTTTTATTTTTATTTTTATTTTTATTTTTATTTTTATTTTTATTTTTTTTTTATTTTTTTTGGAAGGTAACGCAATGAACAATTTAGGTTGTTTGTATGAATATGGCAAAGGTAAAAAATAATTTTTAAATATTTTTAATTTTAAATTGAAAATTATTCTTAAAAATATCAAAATAATAATTTAAAATTATTCTTAAAAATATTGATACAAAACTTTATTGAAATTTTGTCTTTTTTAACAAGGTGTTGAACAAAACTATGAAAAGGCTTTCGAATACTATAATCTCTCAGCGTAATACAATTTTTTTATTAGAAAATTTTACTGTTAAAATTGCATTATTTCATAGTGAACTAGAAAACATTAATGCAATGAACAATCTTGCTTATTTATATCAATATGGAAAGGGTAAAATCAAAAAAAAAAATATAGTCTTAAAAATTAATAATATATGTATAAGAAAATAAATAAAATCAAATCAAATCTTTTAGGTGTTGAACAAGACAATGAAAAGGCAATGGAATTGTATTTAAAATCTTCTGAGAATGGAAATAGGTCCAAAAAAAAATTTTGTTCATTATTTTTATATTTTTATATTTTTATATTTTTATATTTTTATATTTTTATATTTTTATATTTTTATATTTTTATATTT